>CM057254.1:2606605-2726605 GCA_029931835.1 Etheostoma nigrum
CTGGGCGTGGTCACAGCAGAGCTCATTTCTGACCACAACCACTTATCTACTGCTCAAAGATCCAGAATCAATGTTCAGTTCCATCTATCTTCCATCTGAATCCAAAAAAACGCTGCAATTTAATATCCACTGCGTAAAGATATTCAAGAGGTCAAACAACCTGCTTTGGTCTTTAGCTAAAAGGCTTTTGGCCCAGCTTGTCCACTTCATATCCTCTGTGTTTTAACACGTATATTAAGATTTCACGCTTAAATTGACATTAAACCATTCTCCCAAAACACTTTAATCCACCTGATTTGGTGAAAGACGTTCAACAAGCATTTATACACAAACCTCTTACTTGGCGCGGGACGGCCTTCCTCTGGCTGGAGTGCACTCTTTGAGGTCAAACATCCATTCAAGTCTGGTTCAGAGACGTTTGGTTCTTCAAAAACACACAAATACTTTGCTGTACTAAAATGACAGGTTGTATTATCGGATATTCTGGTCACGTTACACTTTGTGTCCAAAACTTGGTTGCGTCCGATGGCTCCAATTCCAAGTGTCATTCAAAAGAAGAACATTTTTGTTTTGTTGTTTTCCCTTTCGAGTTTTCAGTCGATTGAACAGTAGTTTTTCTCTCGTCTTTTCGGAGCCGAGGCAGAGCTTGTCCCCATTCACCACCACCTCCACCTCCACCACCACCTCCACCACCACGCCTGGACACTTCTTGATTTCCTCTGGCGCTGCAGCCCTGAGCCAGACAGACAAAGGAGGAGAAGCCCTGCCAAGTCTCTCCACTGCATCCATGGCATTTCCTTTCCTATCTGCTCCCTCACTCGTTTTCTGTCTCTCTCGATTGTGGCAGTGTTCCCGAGAAGCTCTGGCGACGCTCCAGCATGTCTGCCACTCCGTCTGAACCTTTCCATCCATCCATCCATCCCAATCGTCCTTTTCGCAGTGGACCCCCGCCCTCCTAACCCACTTTCTCCTTCCCCCGTCCAACCCCATCCAGTCTGAAAAAATACACACTTTGGGAAAGTCAATCCAACCCAAATTTAAACTCTGACTCAAATATTTGACTTCTCATCTTTCCATTTCTCTCCATCTTTTTAACATAAATATCATTGAATCAATATCTTCTCCACACAACATTTACACTTCCTACTTATTACTGTCGTCGTTCTCTTTTTAATGTTAGTGTGTGTGTGTGTGTGTGTGTGTGTGTGTGTGTGTGTGTGTGTGTGTAGGTCTAGTGGTCTTTTGTTCAGTGCCAGTGCAGATCTATTCATCATGTGCCAAGACTGACTTGTAGTGAAGAGGGGGCAGCTTGGAGCCAAATGCCACAACTGCCAACTTGGTGCTGCTGTCGGTCGGTTTGTACACACAAAAAACTCTCTCACACAACACACACACACATACACACACTTTTGTTTAAGCCATATTCATGTTATAGTGACAATTATGGTTTATAATAAATGAATCACCAGATGTAAAAAAGGATTATTAAAAGCCAATACTGCTTTTCATGAATTGAAGTTGCTAATATTTGATATTTATTACCAATATCCTTATTAAATGTCTTCATATATCACGACCTATCTTTTAATTCAAAATTTTAAAAAACGTTAGTGAACATTTTTGTTTTGCATGCGTAGAGTTTTCTGATACAACGCAGAATAGACAGAGTTATGTCACACAGTTATGTATTTCACAGTTATGTATTTCACAGTTATGTATTTCACAGTTATGTATTTTATCACTGCTTTTGATGTGTTTTTGCATAATTTTTCCATATCATGAGTTTATGCCAAATTCATTCCATAGTTGATGGAAGATAAATGTCCATATTTAAGTATTGTGAGCATTTACATCAGACTACTCAAGGCGGATATATGTTTGCAGTCTGTCATAATGCTTTTAAAAATTCTGTGCATTGAAAATATACACTATGACTACTATTTTATTTGGGTTTAATTACATTAAACAATGGACGATGGCTGACATCAGACATCAGTCGTCATCGTTTTCAAGCGGTTCCATGTTATTAACTCAGATATATTGGAGCTCTCAGAAAAATCCTAGTTTTAAAGTCGTTATTAAGACTTGAAATGTTGACTTGAGCAGTGTTAACATGTCAGAACTTTGTAATTCACCTACAGTAATAATCAAGATTCAAAACTTCTATGTTGCCTCATTATGTCTGATTCTTATAAGGATGGAAATCCCACATTAACAGCCTTTAGACCATTTGTACTACAAGAAATGTAAAACTCTGAGGAAATTGATAATAATAAAACATCAATGTATGCTTGTTGACATCTGACCAAAGAATCTTACTTAACATTAGGGGCCTTAAATGTACCTATTTGCCTCAAAAACAGGTTATATGCACCGAAAAGTTATATTCTTAAAAGTATGCACCACAATATCAGGGTTATAATTCTCATATATTTACATACATGTGGAGTATAGTGTCAATGCAGTCATAAAGTGTTCAAAAGGCAAACTGGTCTGCGCACGCGCAGTAATATCAGCAGGTGCTAATGGCTAAATTTACAGTTAACCCTACTTCACTTAGCTAACTACGACTTTATAACAGATTTATTCCCATCGTGTACGGAAGGCAACACCGTAAACGTTACACTGAGATTACAAGAACACAAACAAAACCAGCAAAAGAATCATTTTAGTGCGCTATATGACGTCCGTGTGTCATAAACCAAAGTTATGCTAAAGAAGCTAAAATGCTAACGTTAACTTACCGGATACTTTGATGCCGTCAGTCCGGCCGGGCAGTGCCGCCTCTGGAGTCGTCATCTGGGCTTTAGAGGCCATGTCTCCCATCCTACTGTTGATAAAATGACGCCAAACCAGTCGCAGCCTGGAGGAGGAGACCATGGATCCGCAGCAGCACCGACGGACAAACACACGCTGCACACGGAGGGCTAGCGTTAGCTCAGTTAGCTAGCTAAGCTACATAACAACTTATCTAAGCAGGCTTGTGTAATGCCAAGGTGTCAACATGTTACTCAACAATGACATGAACAAAACGGCATACACTAGACCTAAATACACTAAAAACAGGATGTAAACCGTTTGTCACTCAAGAATGAGTCTGTATTTCTGCACAAATATTGACTCCAAGTAGTAGGTTTAGATACATTCTTATCTTCTTACTCTGTTACCTATTTTAGTTATTTAATTGACATCACCTGCGCCGAATTTACCTGAGGAACTCCTTACTTCTTCAGTTAATTGATACGTACAGTTTAACCTCATGTATCCCATTATAAGCAAAAAAAACATTAATTTTTTAGATTTATGAATGGAGTTTGGCATCGTTGTGAACCTTTCCAACAGCTGTGCTTCAAAGTATTTTCATACAAATTTATTCCAACTGTATTACAGAAAACAGACACGTGAGCTTTCTTGCTGTCACTGTTGTCACATTTAAAGGGCATTAAAATGTCACTTTATGAAGTTTTTAAAATGTCACTTTATGAGGTTTTTTAGCATTAATATGTTTCCCCAGCCTGCCTGTGGTCCCCCGTGGCTAGAAATGGTGATATGTGTAAACCGAGCCCTGGGTATCCTGCTCTGCCTTTGAGAAAATGAAAGCTCAGATGGACCGATCTGGAATCTTCCCCTTATGAGGTCATAATGAGCCCCCCACTCCCACTCTCCTCAAAAGCTACAGACTCAGAAATGGCACATACTAAGGAAAGCTCATTGTGGGACTGGCTCTAGTGGCTGGAATTCTGCATGAAGTCTGAATTTTGGGAAAGAGACTTCAGATACAGTATTAGGGGACCACTAAGGTCTATATAAAAGAGACTTCAGATACAGTATTAGGGGACCACTAAGGTCTATATAAAAGAGACTTCAGATACAGTATTAGGGACCACTAAGGTCTATATAAAAGAGACTTCAGATACAGTATTAGGGGACCACTAAGGTCTATATAAAGAGACTTCAGATACAGTATTAGGGGACCACTAAGGTCTATATAAAGAGACTTCAGATACAGTATTAGGGGACCACTAAGGTCTATATAAAAGAGACTTCAGATACAGTATTAGGGGACCACTAAGGTCTATATAAAATAGACTTCAGATACAGTATTAGGGGACCACTAAGGTCTATATAAAAGAGACTTCAGATACAGTATTAGGGGACCACTAAGGTCTATATAAAGAGACTTCAGATACAGTATTAGGGGACCACTAAGGTCTATAAAAAAGAGACTTCAGATACAGTATTAGGGACCACTAAGGTCTATATAAAGAGACTTCAGATACAGTATTAGGGGACCACTAAGGTCTATATAAAGAGACTTCAGATACAGTATTAGGGACCACTAAGGTCTATATAAAATAGACTTCAGATACAGTATTAGGGGACCACTAAGGTCTATATAAAAGAGACTTCAGATACAGTATTAGGGGACCACTAAGGTCTATATAAAGAGACTTCAGATACAGTATTAGGGGACCACTAAGGTCTATATAAAGAGACTTCAGATACAGTATTAGGGGACCACTAAGGTCTATATAAAAGAGACTTCAGATACAGTATTAGGGGACCACTAAGGTCTATATAAAGAGACTTCAGATACAGTATTAGGGGACCACTAAGGTCTATATAAAAGAGACTTCAGATACAGTATTAGGGGACCACTAAGGTCTATATAAAAGAGACTTCAGATACAGTATTAGGGACCACTAAGGTCTATATAAAAGAGACTTCAGATACAGTATTAGGGTACCACTAAGGTCTATATAAAGAGACTTCAGATACAGTATTAGGGGACCACTAAGGTCTATATAAAGAGACTTCAGATACAGTATTAGGGGACCACTAAGGTCTATATAAAGAGACTTCAGATACAGTATTAGGGGACCACTAAGGTCTATATAAAAGAGACTTCAGATACAGTATTAGGGGACCACTAAGGTCTATATAAAAGAGACTTCAGATACAGTATTAGGGGACCACTAAGGTCTATATAAAGAGACTTCAGATACAGTATTAGGGGACCACTAAGGTCTATAAAAAAGAGACTTCAGATACAGTATTAGGGACCACTAAGGTCTATATAAAGAGACTTCAGATACAGTATTAGGGGACCACTAAGGTCTATATAAAGAGACTTCAGATACAGTATTAGGGACCACTAAGGTCTATGTAAAATAGACTTCAGATACAGTATTAGGGGACCACTAAGGTCTATATAAAAGAGACTTCAGATACAGTATTAGGGGACCACTAACGTCTATATAAAAGAGACTTCAGATACAGTATTAGGGGACCACTAAGGTCTATATAAAAGAGACTTCAGATACAGTATTAGGGGACCACTAAGGTCTATATAAAGAGACTTCAGATACAGTATTAGGGACCACTAAGGTCTATATAAAAGAGACTTCAGATACAGTATTAGGGGACCACTAAGGTCTATATAAAGAGACTTCAGATACAGTATTAGGGGACCACTAAGGTCTATATAAAAGAGACTTCAGATACAGTATTAGGGGACCACTAAGGTCTATATAAAATAGACTTCAGATACAGTATTAGGGGACCACTAAGGTCTATATAAAAGAGACTTCAGATACAGTATTAGGGGACCACTAAGGTCTATATAAAGAGACTTCAGATACAGTATTAGGGGACCACTAAGGTCTATAAAAAAGAGACTTCAGATACAGTATTAGGGACCACTAAGGTCTATATAAAAGAGACTTCAGATACAGTATTAGGGGACCACTAAGGTCTATATAAAGAGACTTCAGATACAGTATTAGGGGACCACTAAGGTCTATATAAAAGAGACTTCAGATACAGTATTAGGGGACCACTAAGGTCTATATAAAATAGACTTCAGATACAGTATTAGGGGACCACTAAGGTCTATATAAAAGAGACTTCAGATACAGTATTAGGGGACCACTAAGGTCTATATAAAGAGACTTCAGATACAGTATTAGGGGACCACTAAGGTCTATAAAAAAGAGACTTCAGATACAGTATTAGGGACCACTAAGGTCTATATAAAGAGACTTCAGATACAGTATTAGGGGACCACTAAGGTCTATATAAAAGAGACTTCAGATACAGTATTAGGGGACCACTAAGGTCTATATAAAGAGACTTCAGATACAGTATTAGGGGACCACTAAGGTCTGTATAAAAGAGACTTCAGATACAGTATTAGGGGACCACTAAGGTCTATATAAAAGAGACTTCAGATACAGTATTAGGGGACCACTAAGGTCTATATAAAGAGACTTCAGATACAGTATTAGGGACCACTAAGGTCTATATAAAAGAGACTTCAGATACAGTATTAGGGGACCACTAAGGTCTATATAAAGAGACTTCAGATACAGTATTAGGGACCACTAAGGTCTATATAAAAGAGACTTCAGATACAGTATTAGGGGACCACTAAGGTCTATATAAAAGCATCCAAGAGCACCATGTCATGGGACCTTTAATTGGACTGTCCTTTAAATTGAGCCAGGTCTCAGATGTCAGACGTCACTAAGTCTCGTCAGTTTAATATTATTTATTCTATTTATTTAGTTATTTTGATGTGGGATTTGTTTTAAAAATCAAATTATTACTTTTTGTCATTACATTTTTGTTATTTAAAGGTATAGTGCGTAGTTTCCGTCGCCCCCATGAGGAATTGTAAGTAATGACAACAACACTGTCGGCGCGTCCACATGATACAAGCCTGATGGCGCTTCACCCCCACCCCTTCACGCAGTTGCTAGTAGCCAAGGAGGACACAGAGGATTAAAAAACAGTCTTAATTATCTTTGTAGCAACTCATTTGGCAACGGCTTGAATGTAACGGACATTTATTAATATAAAATGTACGCACTAAAGCTTTCACCCTTGTGTTGTCTTCCCGTCAACCATGAAAAACAAAACGTTTTGATCACTTTTTTTCAACATTATTATCACTTTTTCTGAAATGTTTGTTACTTTATTTAATGTTGTGGGTGCTTTTTTGATGTTTTTGCCAAAGTTTTTTGATATTTTTTATTGTTGACATTTTCAGCGCTTATATATATATATATATATATATATATATATATATATATATATATATATATATATATATATATATATATAAAGTTTAACTGAAAAAGGGTCACATTTGACCCAAAGACAACATAATGGTTAAGATAAAATGCAATCTCTGCTGCAGGTTTGATAAAAGGACACATCTGTTGTTTTGCACAGTATATATTTTTTTTAGCTCATTCTGTTTAAAAAAAAAAAAACTGACATATTGTATTGTGAACTTAAAATCGAAATTGTACTGATTGTATACTGCTCATTTTAGTCTAAATTATTATATATATCTATCTGTAAAAATTCTGTTTATAGTAATAGCCATCTATATATATATATATATAAATATATATTCATAGTACATATTCACCTGTAAACTCGGTTATAGTAACAACCATTTGTATTTTATATCCATTGTACATATCTGTAAAAATTCTATTTATAGTAATACCCACCTGTATATTATATTCAGTACACGTCCAGCTGTAAATTTTGTTCACAATACTAGTTACTATATATTATATTCATAGGACAAATCTATCCGTAAAATTCTGTTTAGTATTCATCTCCATATTTATTCAGTACATATCCATGTCCTGTACTCATGGAACCAGTGTATATCCTGCACCGGCTGCTATTGCACTTCTGGTAGACCTAAACTGCATTTCGTTGCCTTGTACCTGCACCTGTGTAATGACAATAAAGTTTAATCTAATCTAATCTTGAGTTGAGGGTTTCTCTACATTATTCAGACTCTATGTCTTGTAAAGCTTGTACGCTCTTTGCTGAAAGAAGAACATGAGGCTCTTCAAGATGGAAGCCCCTGATTATTTCATGGTTTGTGGCCCCTGATTAGCCTACTGGTTCCCAGTGTACGCTGGGTGCATGGGGGGGGGGTGGCAGGCGAGCAGGACAGATGACGAACCATATGGAAGAACCCTGGAGGAAACGATGCTCATGTTGGAAAAATATTAATTTCAGTGTCTTGATTGTCGCTGTATGAAGGTGAGAATCATCTATAATTCAGAGGGTTGGCACAATTTCACGTTCCAGCAAAGAGTAGATGAAGTAGACCTACACATGTCAGGTGGAATGTAACTAAGTACATTTACTCAAGTAGCTTAATTTTAATCAATCTTCTCATAGACCCAAACCATATTGCCAATGCCAATGTATGTGGACACTCATATTAACCTTCTTGTACTTTTGGTAGCGGGCTGTTAAAGCAGCAGATTATGTCTAATGTTCAGGGATCTGCATACTTTTGGCAATGTGACATGTTTTTATTCAGATCTATGGGTTTCTCTGTAGAATATGTTGTTTCCTGGAGCCATTTGGATTAAATCACATAATAAATGGTAGTTTAGCTCAGAGTCAGATGGCTGTTTTACTCAGTTCGTGTGGGGAGGCAGATGCTCTCACTCGTTCTTTCCTCCCTCCATCCTCAGAGAAGAGGATGAAAGCAGAGCTGGAGCCGAGGATGTAAAAACCTGGCTTCATCTGACTCCCTCTCTTTCAGAGGACCACCCCCTCCCCTTCTCCTCTCTCCCTTTTTGACTGCACCCAACTTCTCTCCCTCCATCCTTCCATTCGGCTACTGTATCCACCTCCTGACTGCACCCAGCACAAACAAAACCAGATTTTTGAGGGCTTAGGATATTGCTTGGCTCTGGCACTCTTCTGGGTTTGGACTATTTGTGCTCGAAGAGTTCGGCAGAGATAGATCGTGTTTTATTATTTTCAATTCAGCTGCAGAAGAAGGACGGTCCGACCTCCGCATTCCCCGCAACATCCTCCGCATCCTCCGCATCCCTGCATGGACCTCCAGAGGAGAGCACCGCGGACTGGGCGGAGCACGCAATTCAAGCCGGTTTAAAGCGTTCCACCACCGGACGAACAGACCCTCCTGCATCGGTGTGTTTTATGTAGGACTTCAGTAAATGTCCGCCGATGGTAAAAACAAAAAAAAACTAAAAAAAATCTGCGCCATTTATCCTGCATCCTTCCGCTGAAAGGTATAGTTGTTCGGTTTCTCCACACACAGGCTATGTAGCCTACAATGTGTATTTATTTCAATCCAATCATTTGTTTTAGGCCTTGTGTGTGATTTTTTTTTACCTCCATCAGCTCCTTTCATCTGCGCTAAATCCGCAGTGCTGTCGAGCTCTGCGGAACTTCTTGTTTCTGTCTTTTTTTACTTAAATATACGGAAATATACGGAAAGGCTGCACACACTTAGTATACACACCCATATACAACATAAAAATGCATCAATATGCATAACATTGTACTTATTGTGCCGCTGCCGCGGTAGTCATGGTGTTCTAATTAGCATATAAAACACTACAAGCTTCAATTTATTATAATTCAGTACGACGTCATTTGGTGGGAATGATGTTACGGTTGGAGTAATTTAAGATATTTTTAATACAGGCTCGCCCGACCCCCACAAAGGCAGCCATATCTCCCCCCCCCCCCCCCCACACACACATACATCAGTTATCTGGGTCATTAGCATTTCAGCTGTTAATGAGGCTGCAGATGGATCCTCTCCTCTGCCGGGGAGCCTTTGAGCAACACCGACAGGCTACTGCTGCTCCATCTGCAGCAACCAAACCAACATAAACGAATAATATGAAGGTTGTGTATCTACTCATGTGGGAAGAGGAGTAAAATCGCAGCGGCAGCAGCTTCCTCCCCTGCAGCTGTGTCATTAATGCAGTGGTGTATAAGAACGTGCATTACGGCTGCTGCTGCTGGGTAATGGGAGGTAATGCTTTAATGGTCCGCAGTGCTGCTTAAAGGGCCATGCCGGGGTTATTTTTTATTGTTTTTCATTCTTAAACACATACTTTTGAATCCTCTGCATGCTTTATCATTTCTGTTTTTCTTCTTCTTCCAGGAAGCCATTATTAGGCTACACTCATTTCACTATGACAATCACTTCACAGAGACTCAAGGGCGCAACTTTGGGGATGGGGGATGGGGGATGGGGATGGAGGGGGAGATTTTGAGCATCAAACACTTCATTTTCTCAATTCTGGTGAATCCTTCTGCAACAATTTGTTCCTTTTCTGCATGAATTTATGGTGCTTTATTTATGTAAAGGCAATTTTAATAGTTGTTTTGGGGTGGGTTGCAGTTGCCAGTGTTGATTATTTGGAGAGGTTGTAGTCACCCCCCCCCCCGTAAATTATGCCTATGCAGAGACTGCAATCTAGCAATCAATCTCAAAACATAATGTCTGCTTTTAATGGAGTTGAAATAGCATTATCATGAGTGATTCACAGTTAGATGTGTTTGGGAATCTCAAGCGAGAATGAATGTGACGGGGCTCACACGGGTAAAGGGACGACATGGAAAAACAAAAGATTGTTTGACACACAAACTAACATGTGCTTTTTGTTCTTGTGAAACTACTGCAGCAACCTGAGAAGAGAGTAAAATCACAGTTTGGTTGAATCACTCACAAATCAACTTCACCCTGAATCTGTGACACAATATGTCCAAAAATTGATTTGCATAGGAAAGTTAATGGAGACCAGAGGCTGACTGGAAGATATAAAAAGACTTTCATGGAAAATGTCTTTTAAATGGGCATTTGAGGTCACTGTAGTTAGCAGTCATAGTAAATATAACCAGCAGATAAATAGCAGTATTGTACTGTGGTGAAGCTGTCCCAGCATGTAGCGTGCTGTGTGGAGGTCAGCAGGACATCCTTTTACAGTTTATCTCAGGGACACACACACTGACACACACAAACTCACACTCACACATATGAGGTAGAGTGACCATTAAGCATCTTAAACTCTCCTGAGCTGCTCTCTGTCTTTGGACTGCAGGAGGAGACAGAGCACTGCAGAAAAAAACAGAGGGGAGCCAGAGCATCTTACCGTAATACACAGTGTATAGAGCAACTCAAATTAATCAGCAACTATCGCTTTGAGTCTAATTTCTGGGATTCCAGCTCCTTAAATGTGAATATTTTCTAGTGTCTTCACTCCTCTGTGACAGTAAACTGACTATATTTAACTTGTGGTCAACATTTTCTGACATTGTATAAACCAATCAACTAATCAATTTACAAAAATTAGATTTACAATGAAAGAAATTGTGAGTTGCAGCCCTGATAATGGGCTGTACGTAGCTGTAGTCAGTATAATCAGCATCAATGTCATTAGAAATGCTAGTGGTCAGTGTAATTCCTTGGTTTAATCAGATTATATGATGTTTTTTAATTATAATGGTTGGTGTGCATTTTATGAGTATAGTCATGATGAATAATCTGTGTAGTGAGTATAGACACCATGTAAGGATTAGTATAAACAGTGACAATACTATAAATGCATACTTATTAACGTCAGTAAATGCAGGCTGTATTGGCCCATAAGAGATGTCCAAGTTCAATATAGTGAAAATATCTGTTATGTTCTTTATGAAAATGCATTTAAAAGGTTTGAAACATCTTTTTTATATGGTCAATGTCCCTCAATGCCTTTGATGTTAGATCCATGTATGTAATACATGACAGCATCTTGAAGGTTGAGAAAACTATTGCAAAGGATACAGTGGGATAAAGTGAACAAAGCCAAGTGAAGCGGACACAGAGGTATAAAGGGATAAAGTGGGATTGAGCTGGAAGAAATGGGATTGAGTGGAATCAGTTGAAGGCGAAAAAATGAGACAAAAGGGAGCAGAACAAAATGTACGAAAACTGAACCGAACTGGACAAAGTAGATGAGACTGATATTGTCAAACAGATAATGGGGGGAATAAAAAGCAGAGGATCATGGGTCGTCTCTCCTCGTGTTCACAGCGGACCTTGATTTAAATGTCCATACAATTAAGGCACGCGGTGAATGCCAAGAGAGTGGCCTGGAAATCAACACTGAACCCTGTAAGACAGCCTCTAGTGGACACACTGAAGACACAAAGGTCTCAGCTTAAAAATGACTAAAGACACAAGTGCATTTCTATATCCCCAACATGGCTTTCTTTAATAAAAATGGCATGATTTCTGGGCTGTTTTGTATCTGGGAGAAGCTTGGTGCTGGACCACTAACGACCACTAGATGGTTCTCATGTCCATTCATTTGAAAACTCCCAATTATTACCTTTTTTTTTTTTTTTTTAAAGATCATTTTTTTGTATCTTTTTTCCCTTTATTCAAAGTGACAGCGGATAGACAGGAAAGATGAGAGAGAGATGGGGGGTGACACGCAGCAAAAAGCCTTTCTTAAAAATGTCTCTCTTAAAATACACAGTGCATTATTTAGAAGAAATGTGGGTGTTGACAGACAGACACACAGATACAGTAGATAGATACAGTAGATAGATAGACAGATATATAGATAGATAGATAAATAGATATATAGATAGATAATTCCCCATAGTTTTGGACAGTAATATCTCTTACTTTCATGATCGTAGATTAAAACCATGATGTAATATTGTTTAGTTTGCGGTGTGAAGCTCTTCTACTGCGATCCCTGCAGTGTTTCAGTGTTTAGCATTTAGCATTTAGCAATCAAGTCGTTCTGGGCTTCCATTTAATAACAAAAAGGTTAGTCTTACCACCAAAGAACCCCAATATAAGCATCTCTCCTACTCAACAACATCAAATGTTGCTTCATTCTCACAGCTTTCACCACTCTTCTCCACCACAATTGTTGTTTTTTTTCTGCTCGCTTGCATCTCGCTTGCATCACCCTCCTCCGATCAGCCGCCTAAATCACAAGATATCCTCTCTTATATATAGTCTTCCTGAAGAGGCCAGACTCTCAGGACTGTCTGACATGCAGGCTGAGTGAACATCCTCTCTGATACATCTGAACTTTTAAATTAAATTAGAAGTAATGATGGAGTACAGCAAAAAGTGAGAAAAACTGTATGAGCATGGCTAGACCTTCAAATCCACTCACCAATGATTCAATCAGAGAAATACAATGTTCAAAATTACAGTTGAGAGAAGGCAATGTGGAAAATATGAAAGAGAATACAGTAGGATGATTGTTCTAAGGAGCCAAAAAAATGAGAGAAACAGGAGGATTAAAGCTTTAGTGTGTAACCTTCTTATATTAATGAACCGTTCGTTAAATTCAAGCCATCGCCAAATGAGTTGCTACAAAGCTGATAAAGACTATCAGCTCCTCACAACGCTCTCTGGGTCTCTCAGTATGTCCAGGAGATTGTGTCGCCCCGTAGAAACTAGAGTGAAGATAATGACTCTTCTAAAGAGTCCATGTTTTTTTTAATCCTCCGTGTCCTCCTTGGCTACTAGCAACTGCGTGGACACACCGACCGTCTTGTTGTCATTACTTAGAATACGTCATGGGCGGCGACAGAAACTGCGCACTACAGCTTTATGTAATGATAAATTGTGATTTATCAACCATGATTTAGCAAACTGTTAATTCACATGATTTATTATGGGTTGGATATGCCGAGAGAGGCGACAAATACTCCTAACTGAGAATAAAAGAGTTGATTTAAAAACATATATTTTTGACCTAAAGTACAATGCAAGTATTTTCCTTTCAGAATTCCCTGGTTTCCTATAAAAAAGACCGGTGCATTTTGGCATGTTCTCTTGTGACAAACGTCTCAACATGCCTGCAGTAATGTTAAGGTGAATATGAAACACTCACATTTGGGCTGTCTTCAGTCTTCAGGTCTCTTTGAGGCGGAGCAGTGCAGGTGAGTATGAGACATGGAGCCGGCAGCATTATCACCTTCTAATACATTTCACACAGACACACAGGCTGTTACATGGCATGCTGATGTACAGGTAACCTCTGCTGGGGGAAGGAGGTATGTATGTGTACATATAAATATACTGTATCCTGTAATGTATGTGCAGTAGAAACAGCATAACCACAGTTTCATAAGCAGAAAATGTTTTGTGTATTTGTGTGTTAGACCTCTTTTTCACTGTATTTGTACCCTAAAATTACAAATTGAATCTGAGCCTGAATCTAAAGTTTTTTTTTTGACACTGTAGCTCATTTAAACATCTGTAAATATCTTGAAACTTTCTGTCTAGGCTTTATTTTTGAAACATTTATTGGTAATTCCCATTAACCAGTGGGAACATTTAGTCTTTTAACTTTTGTCCAAATCCGTTTTTACCAAATTCTTGACGACATTCTGTCGGCCTTCTGTGTTTTTGGTGCGAGTTAGCCAATGTTAGCATGCTAAACTACGACTACAGTATTATTAGACCTGCTAAACATCAGCATGTTAGCATGTAGTCCAACGGAGCTGCTAGCATGACTGCATGTGATGTCCTTGTGGGATAAGGGAAGCAAAAAAAGAAAAGAAATATTTGTTTTGAATGTATATATCCTGCAATGTTGTTTGTTAATAAAAATATCTCAAAATAATTACTGTGGGATTTTTGTGTATGTTCTGACGTGAAATACGATTTTACTTCAATGGTTTAGATTAGTTTAGAATTACATGAGTTTCCTGAGTGAACTGATAATTAAAATTAAAGTAATTTCAAGAAATAATTTGGAATTTGAGAAGACAATTTATCAATATTTTTCTTACGGAGTTCAATATAAAGGAATGAGACTTAAAATATCACTCAAGTTTCCTGAGGGTTGCAACGGCATGACGGTTTCATGGTATCACAGTATGGTTTATACGATTATTATTATTAGTTACATGACGCTTAGGGTAGCAGTATGAAACCGCTGCAACCCTGTTCCTAACATATGAACAACTGTTAGTGTGAACAAACTTACTTAAACTTAAAAAAAAATGAACAAAACCAATCAAAATGGATTAAAAGAATGCTTGAAAACTATGTTTTATTTTAAGTTTTTTAACCAAAATACATTCGATATCAAACACACAATAAAAGGCATTGCCAGAGATTCCAGCTTTAGAAACATACGCAGCTCGTTTCAGACCGCACGCGTTAAAAAGTCCTCAAACTGTCGTGAAGTAGCGTCTGGAGTAAAAACTAATATCTGTTAAGATCTGACGGAAACCTTTGGCTTTTATTCAGCGATGCCGTCCTGAGAGAGTCCTTCTAATGAGAGGAAAAAGAGGAGAGGAAAAGATAGATGATACAGGAGACTGTGGAGGAATGTGTTTCCATGGTGATGGCTCAGGATAAACTGACCAGTCAGAGGACAAAAATAAAGTGCGAGCACAGGAAGTCAATGGGAGGTTTGCGTGTCCCGTCATCGCCATTGAGCAAAGAGTGACCTGTTCCTCCATGAAAGCACGCACGCGCACACACACACACACACACACACACACACACACACACACAGTCCTGCTGCCACAAATACTCAATGGATTTAAATTTTACTCCTGTTTTAAACCCAGTGACCAGCTGTTTTAGGAAATTACTTTGTTAAATTTGTGTGGGTTTATATCGTCCTAAGCAAGAGTTAACATTGTCCAGTTACACAAATATTCCTCATATTTAAATATGTGGCTGATTTTAAGGGTTTTTTCATTTAAATTGCTTTAAATGTGACTTGTTTGTAGCAGAAAATAATGAAAAAAAAGAAAAAAGTCATCTTCTACAGGATTTCATACTTGGATGTGTAGAGACAGGTGTGAAAGTTTGACCACCAAATTTACAGAAAATCTAATAAAAAGCTGAATAAATAAATATATAGTTGGTGGCTAGGCAATCTGTTTTGGGTTTTTGGATACATGAATGACAGAGCAACGGAGAAGAGGAAGAAGAAGAAGAAGAAGAAGAAGAGAGGTGAAAGAGCACACGCAGATGAATAAAGTAGTTTAAATCTGGCAGCAAAAATGGAAGAGTGTAACAAAATGAGAAATAGCTGTGTGTGTGTGTGTGTGTGTGTGTGTGTGTGTGTGTGTGTGTGTGTGTGTGTCAGTGGAAGGAGAACCCAGATGCCGGCAGGCTGCCACACCACTGGCTGATGAACTTGAGGACGTCCTGACACTCTGAACTGTGAGTGGTCTGCAGGGGAAGATGGACACAAACATCGACCAATCACAAAACAGATTCAACATGCGCAGTCACTGCTGCACACTGAAGCTATAAGGGTGTGTGTGTGTGTGTGTGTGTTTCTTGTAGACGTGCAGATAGTGATGCTGCGATAAGTCTTCTCTGCTGATTTAACATAAAATCACTGTTGATGTTGAG
Source organism: Etheostoma nigrum (assembly GCA_029931835.1). Taxonomy (NCBI): domain Eukaryota; kingdom Metazoa; phylum Chordata; class Actinopteri; order Perciformes; family Percidae; genus Etheostoma; species Etheostoma nigrum. The sequence goes on from CM057254.1 coordinate 2,622,813, forward strand.
AGAGATGATGAAACTCAGAAAACAAGTTCAGCTTTTTTAAGCGAGACATCGGACAACTCGGAGCCTTTGCCTAAGTAAAAAATACTAATAAACACTGCAAAATTACTCTGTTACAGGTAAAAGTGGATTAAATATGTTAAAGTGGATTAAATAGTGGCTTAGTGGATTAAACAGTGATTAAATATGTCAGTATAAATGGTGAAATGTACTGAAAGTATTTAAAGTAAAAGAACTCAATGCAGAAAAATGACTGTTATACAATTACATATTAAACGCATTAGATAATTATTACTCATGCAGACATGTAAAAGCAGGAATTTACTGTTCTAGTTGGTTGAGGTAGAGCTAATTCTAAACGATTAACTAATGATTATTAATAACTAAAGTGTTGAGGAATGTCGTCCCAATTACCCAGAGTCCAAAGTGAAACCTTTACAATGTTTGTTTTGTTCAACCAACAGTCCACACCCAAACAAATATTACAAATAAAAGTAGGTTATTAAGAAGTCAGCAAAGCTTCACATTTGAGAAGCTGGAACTGTGAGATGTAGTGAAATAGAGGTAGAAAGTGGTATGAAAACAAATGACTCAAGCCTAGTAAGTACCTCAAATTTGTACTTAAGTATTGAGTTAATGTACTTAATTACGGTCCACCGCTGGATGTTTTTTGACCGTCTTACCTTTGTGGCCACGAGGAATTGGTTCCAGTCTTTCTTGTTGGCTGCTTTCCCCACAGGCGAGAACTCAATCTTATCCCTCAGCACGGGGTAGCCTGGAGGCAGGGACACCATAGAGTGAGAGGCTATACTGTATATGTGTGTGTGTGTGTGTGTGTGTGTGTACACATTCAAGCAAAAAACTGGGAAATCAACACTAGCAGCCAAGTGATGGTATCTGTTGTTGCTGGTGAAGAAATACTTTATATCAATTCATTTTATATTTACTTCAAATTCAAAATGAGATGAAGAATCGCGTGCTTAACATTAAGATTTTTAAAGTCAAAGCACATTTAGAAAAGAACATTTCTTGAGACATTCTTGTTAGGAGGGTACTATATCAGGCCTAATGGAAGTTTTTGACAAGCAAATAACTATGCCACCACGTCTCATTTTAAGTCAACTGAGACTCATTAGAGAGTGCTTTTTATTAAATAATGAAAACTTTAGATAACAAAGGACATGTATTTTTATGTATTGGCATGTATTTGGACGTTAATTCATATAATCTTTCACAAAGATTGAATGTTTTACTACTTGATTTTTTTGTTATTTTTCTCACAAAAACCTACCTCTTATCAGTTTTGAATTCCCCAGTTGATAACTGTGTGTGTGTGTGTGTGTGTGTGTATTACCAGTAAGTACACAGGGCAGAGAGCGGAGGCCGGTGTTGGTGGCCACCAGCGAGGCTTCATATGAGTTCCTCTCGTCACGCGGCAGAACCTGCTCCAACCGATTGTCCATGGACACCATCAGCACCCAGTCACGGATCTCCTCCCGCTGGGCGTCCTGTAACCACACACACACACACACACACACACACACACACACACACACACACACACACACACACACACACACACACACACACACACACAAATTTGGTCCACGGTCCATGCTTACCTACCACTGTTCCATATTATTATTTTCTACATTGTACATTATCGTTAAAGCTCCATTTAGTATAATTTCCCTCAGATCTGACTTATCACACAGCACCAATATAAATATTGTGCCCATTTATCAGTCTGACCACCGCGTGTCCAGTGTTTCGCCGTGTGTTTGGTAGAAGGATGACTTACGGTGACACAGAGTTTGGTGGGAACTGGAACCTCAAAGGGAATGTCGGTGTCCAGGAAGTCGGAGTGGTCCAGAGCGTCCAGCGTCCCCTCGTCAATCGCCTGGAGACAGAAATCATGGTCATACAGTCTAATGGTGTTGGAAATTATTTTTGATATTCATAAAATACTGGATCTTTTACTTCATGGGACATATTATAAAAAGGTAGCTAGATTTTATAGGCAGTTTTTATCCGACGGTTGAGTTGTGCTAGATTACTCACATCACACAGATCCAGAAAGTGATTAAGGAAGATGAAGGCCATGTTCTCCCAGCCAACAGCCTGCCAGGTTATAAAAAAGTTACACAGGTTCATGTATTAGTCAGAGGAATTGGGATGGTTTGTAGAACAAATGTTTCATATATATGTTAAAGGTGCTCCCCAAAAGGCCTACACTGTCCGATTCCCACCTTAAGAGCCATTAAAAATATAACACAACTGTCCAGAGAGAAGAAAACTAATGGACCACAGAGAAATGCAAAATATATTTGATATTATTCTTTGCTTTTCAAAGGTCATTCATTTCATCGGTCAATGTAAAAACTGAATTCTAGGTTTGCCTTTTGTCATGGAAGTCCTAGAATACACCTGTGAATCATGACATTTTAAGATGCACTTAAAAAATGTTGCACTTTTTTGAGACTCTATCTTAAGTGGAAGACCTACTGTTTCTTCCTCACTCATTAGTGGACTCACCCTGCAGGCCAGGCCGGCCTCGTAGAAAGCCTTGTCTGCAGGAACGAGCTCGGTGTGACGCAACAGAGACACGGCCAGCTTGGCTGAGAGACTGACCTGAAAACACAGAGGGGAAGCAAAGAAGCTTTTCATTTTAAAATTAATCAACTGTCAAACTGTCACAGCTGACTGTGGAGGGGAAAGTAGCGAGTTACAAAAGAAAAATGATCTATCAGAAGGTTTAAGTTTGTCATGCATCGTTCCCTGCAGCTTCATTAACATGAGGGAGCCACTGTACACAAGAAACAAATCAAATGAAAAATCCCATCCACGAAGGAAAGCTTATTTTCTTTCTAATGTTAATTCGTACACATGTGAAATTAGCCCCACATTTTAATAAAAAACTATCTGAAATCTATTATCTTATAATATCTAGGCAGGTGTAAATGTAAATGTGCTGTATTTATATAGCGCTTTTCTAGTCTGAACGACTACTCAAAGCGCTTTTACATAGTACAGGATACATTCACCATTCATACACATTCATACACTGTGGCCGAGGCTGCCGTACAAGGTGCCATCTGCTCATCAGATAAACACTCACACATTCACACTCCGATGACACAGCATCGGGGGCAACTCGGGGTTCAGTGTCTTGCCCAAGGACACTTCGACATGGGACTGCAGGGCCGGGGATTGAACCACCAACCTTCCAATTGGCAGGCAACCGCTCTACCACTGAGCCACAGCCGCCCAGGTAAAATGGTAAAAAATGAAAGCCTTCTGTGATGTGAGTGTTTCTGTGCTTTACGTACCAGCTGGGGGACTCCTCTCGTTGCGGATCGCGTGGCGTAGTAGTGAGCGATCAGCAGTAACTGCTCAAAGTCTTCGTGAGCGGGAGAGTTGGCCTCGGCCGACCTGGACATGTTCTCGCACTAAAATCCCACACGACACAGGCATCACAAGTGGAATTAAAGAGGAATATCAGGAGATTTGCATCATATATCAGAGAATTACAGGAATTAACCCATTTTGCTGTCCACCCCGCATTAGGTGGTTCTTTTCAGCTTAGATGGTCTAAACTAGACGCCGTTGTGATTTACCAGCTGCAGCAGGAAATTACGGAGGTCGGCCCACATCCGATAACACTCTGGACCATCAGTGGTGGGAAGGTTAATCAGGTCCAGGAACAGACGCTTGTAGATGTTAAAGTTCTGTGAGTAAAAAAGGTAAACAGTCCAGTAAACAAGAAATGTATGACATTTCATGGTGTGGTTGTAGCTTTACAAGTGAAAGCCTGAAAAGCCAGATTTGCGTCCAAAAACAGTAAACTGGGTGATTTTTTTTGCCATATTTTTTCAAATAGAGAATATGTTGTCACACACAATGTATGTTAATTATGTGGATTTTTGTGGATATCTGTCTTGTTTCATTCAAGTGGTCTGACACTTAAAGGGGTTGATTCAGTAATTTCAGCAGTAAATGTCTGTACAAGTTTGACAAGACTAGATAAGACAAGATTATCCATACCCTTTTAGTGGTCTTCATGAAGGTAGGCTGACATGTTCTTAAGCATATGTTCATGAGAAACCCTAAAGGTTTCCAGAACATAACAGAAATCAGGCAGATGTAGCAGCAAAACAGGAAGTATTAGAAAAACCAACTTAATTCAACCTCACAGTGTCTTCATGCTTTGTGTTTCATGGTGCCTTGAGAGTCATCACAAACTTAAAATATCTCACTCATCACTGTTTTCTGTATTCTCGGGTCGGGTGGTTTTCCCTCTCCATTCGGCGTTGGATGCACTGGCATCTTTTTATTTATAAGGCAGTATTAGGACTTCTTCTTCCTTATCTGAACACTTACATCCTCCCGAGGTCTGCAGGGAGTTATCACCTGCGCTCACAGGATCTGGTTTAATCGACAGTCCCTAAAGCCCGCACTTACTTTGGGAAAAACGCTTTTCCTTTTGCAGCACCATGTGCATGGAATCAGCTTCAGAATGAACTAGAGTTGAAGGAGTTGGTCCCACTTTATTTTTTTAAAGGCTTTATAAAAGACCTTGCAGAAAGGCAGTCTGGATGTCACGGGTTTTAAATTGATTTAGGACCCAGGTTTTTTATGATGACATTGTTGTTTTAATATGAGTGAAAGTGTGTTTACAGTTGTGCTCATAAGTTTACATACCCATAATAAAATTGGCTAAAAAGAGGAATAAAACAATCATCTTTTGGAAATTGATCTTAATGGTTTAATTAAACAATTATGTAAAATCCAACCTTTAAGGACACCAGTTTTCTTTGTGGATAAATAATGTATTGTGAATAAATAAATATTCTTCCTTAAAATACAGGGGGCATAAGTATACATACCCCTATGTTAAATTCCCATAGAGGCAGGCAGATTTTTATTATTAAAGGCCAGTCATTTCATGGAACAGGATACTATGCATCCTGATAAAATTCCCTTGGCCTTTGGAATTAAAATAGCCCCATATCATCATATACACTTCACCATAGCTAGAGATTGGCATGGTTCTATTTCAGTTAGACTAATAGTCGGTTTGATTTGCATTGAGAGATGATTTTATGGAAAGTATCCCATGCCAATCTCTAGCTATGGTGAAGTGTATATGATGATATGGGGCTATTTTAATTCCAAAGGCCAAGGGAATTTTATCAGGATGCATAGTATCCTGTTCCATGAAATGACTGGCCTTTAATAATAAAAATCTGCCTGCCTCTATGGGAATTTAACATAGGGGTATGTATACTTATGCCCCCTGTATTTTAAGGAAGAATATTTATTTATTCACAATACATTATTTATCCACAAAGAAAACTGGTGTCCTTAAAGGTTGGATTTTACATAATTGTTTAATTAAACCATTAAGATCAATTTCCAAAAGATGATTGTTTTATTCCTCTTTTTAGCCAATTTTATTATGGGTATGTAAACTTATGAGCACAACTGTATGTATTTACCTGGAAGTGTCTCTGTGTCTATTTGAAACTGTGCTGCTGCCACTTGACAGGAAACTCTTGTAAAAGAGATTTTTTATCTCAAGGGGTTATTTATCCTGGTTAAATAAAGGTTTGAATGAAAAAAAAAAGAATTCAAAAAATTGAAATAAAACTCAGAATGTCAACACATCTCCACCCCGAGCAGAAAAACTGAATTTTATTCAGGATCACCGCTGAAAACAAAAACAATCCGCAGATTCTGTGCGGTTTGGGTCTGCGGTTTTCTGTGAATAAGGAGTTAAATGTGTGTGTAGAGTACCTGAGGGTTAGGGGGTGCTCCGTGCTGTATGTAGAGCTGCAGAGCCTTTGGAGCGTCTTCCTCTTTGATGAGGTGTGTAGCGTACAGAGCGATGTACTTATGGAGGATCTTAAAGTTCTTAAAAAACACAACAGGCATGATTAGGAGCACTGACAACATGATATATCTTCACATACATGCAGTTTTACTGAGCTACTAATGGAAGTTTAGGTTACAGTAAGCATTACTTGTTAATTTGCTCCATATACTGTACATGTTCCTAACTGCTCTGCTGTAGAGATTCTTTTAAGCTGAATTCTTTGTCCGTAATCTAAACTTGATATCACCCCTTTTAGAGTAAGGTTGATTATGTGTTCAGTACCTGTTTAGATGCTGTCTCCAGACATTTCTCCCACTGGCCTCTCTCTGCATACATGTCCAGAGCTGCCATGACATCCACACCCACCAGCTAACACACACAAACACACACACACACACACACACACACACACACAAAAAACTTCTCAGTTTCATAAACACGAACATGATGGTAAAAATTAGACCATTTAAAGTATTCAAGTTATTTGTCTTATCTTTTTCTATCTTGCTTGTTTAAAGTACAGAGTAAACTTTACAACTTTCACACACTGGCAGCTCCAAATGAACACAATTATTTGCTTTGTGAGGACTTGAACAACCAGAAATTATGTAAAGTAATCTCAGTGAAATGTACACAACACACTTCTTGCTCTGTGGTAGCCTTAAATGGGATTTTACTACAGGGATGAAATGGGTGAAAGATGCATTTCTCTGTTTCTTTTATACATATTTCCCATTGGTTTATTTCCTGTGCAAGACGATGAGTGAGTAAAGGAGGTCTCCTATTCTGCTGATAGTGGACTTCGTCCTAATCAGGCTCAAATGTATAAGATCAAGATCATATGTGTTAGATCCAGTGGGCATTAGTGTGTAATTGTACGTACAGAGTCAACTTTGCCTTGGTTCTTAAGGTGCTCTTTGTATTTCTGGTCCACATAGTCCTCGTACCTGCCAAAGAGATCGGAGTAATGAGATACAGGGCAAAGACATTACAGGGTAACTCCAGTTATTCTGAATTTTCATATACTTTTAAGAGGTTATAAGTATGTTTAAGTGAGGTAGTATCACACTGATTGTGAATGTGTCTTTAAACCTCGGCTCCAGCTCCTTGGCGACTCTCTTGGCTTTGTTCCACTCTTCGCCCTCAATAAAGACATTGATTGCCTCTTTGACGAGATTCATGTTAAGGTAGAGCTCAGCCGCCTTAAACAACACAACAGGAGAAAAAGGAGAAACTTAAAAACACTAAAAACTGAAACTGAATCATACAAGCATGTTTGGAGCAATGTATTAAATACTCATTTTGGTTCTTTTTATTTAACAGGTTTACACAAGGTGTAGATTTCCTTTGCGCCAAGATATTGTGTGATTTTTTCAATTTAAAAAAAGTGTGATACCCTATAATTTAGTAACATTAATATCACCATATATGTGTCAAACATTGGAAAACCTAGAGCAGATAATAAATAAATAAAACCGATGAAGACAAAACTTGCTAAATAAGTCCAGTGGGGACCAACTACAAAAGAATAATTTAGTTGGTTTTGAAGCTCACATTGATTTTACATACATAAGGCTTAGGTGGTAGCCAAAAACGGCTTGGGTGCTGCACCTATGCTTTATAATGGTAGGGAAAACTTGGTGTAAGTGTGTAAGCGTTCATGTATTTTGTATGTATGTATATTGTATTCTAGTATTTCATTTATATTCATATTCTGTGATGTGTGACTGACTGGTGCTGTAACACTATATTTTCCAATTTTATTGTGATCAATATCTATCTATCTGTGTCTGTGTGTGTGTGTGTGTGTGTGTGTGTGTGTGTGTGTGTGTGTGTGTACACCCACAGCGTTGTACTTCCTCAGCTTTGTGAGTCGTGGTCCAACCACCTGGATGACCTCCACCGCTCGATCACCACTGAGGAACTTGATGGACAACTCTGCTGCCTGGAGACAAACCAACAAATAAAAACAAACTTTCAGGCTTTTTACACAAAGACACATTTTGATTGTGTCGACCCTCGGACCCTTACCTAACCAAATCAGAATAACTTTCAATTCTCACATGACCACACACACTGTCTTTCTTTTTCTCACAGTGGCTAATCAAACTCCCAACTATCGATCTGAGACCCTGAGACCTTTCTTTTCAGCAGCACCACAAGACCAAACCATTCAAATTTCAACTGATCTGGTCTCCATAGCACTTCAATCAATAACACACAATAATTACTGTGAACCCCTGGTAGGAAATCCATTCATGTTGTTGCCACGGTGACCTTTCCTCTTCACCCCCCCCCCCTCTTATGTTGGCTACCACTACCATCCATCCACTACAATATTGAATGTGAAAGAAGCTAATTGGTGAAATTAAACTGCTTTTTTGTTTCTGTTGTAGACACTTCATTGTGGTTTTAGTGCCCAGTCTGTGTTCTCCTCATTGACTGTTAATATTAATAGACAAAGCATCCGGTTCGACAAAGTGCTGCAACTGCGGAAGTGCCTTAACCCTGCTTTCTATCTGAATTCCAGCAGGGGGCGACACGTGCGGTTGCAAAAGGAGGTCGGTTTGTGTAGAAGTCTGTGAGAAAGTGACCCGCTTCTCACTTGATTTATTACCTCAGTAAACATTTTTATAATTAGTTTATGGTCTCGGTCGCTAGTTTTAAGTCTTCTGCAACACAGAATGATGTTCATTTTTTAAATTATGGTCTTTTAAAATCTGCGATAAAGCAGGGGGTGTTTTAGGGTGCAGCTAAGATGTGATTGCCAGTGAAAGTGTGTAACGTAACGTTGAGTGTAAGGGCTCCTCCCTCATTCCTCCCTCTCCTCTAAAATCGTCACATCTGCAACCAGGACGGCTGCGCCCGTAACGGCAAACTCAACGATAGCAGATCTCCACAAACCAATGGGTGACGTCATACATGCTCTGTCCATTAATATACAGTCTATAGTTCTCCTCGTTTTATTTTTTGTTTACTATTTATACCTAATCATACAAGGTATATTTCAGATTAGATGAAGCAACAGCCTAGACTGGGTAAGCCCCTTCAGTTCACAATTTTGTGGGAACCAATCACAAACTGGCTTATCTACCTATTGGAAGGTTTAACACGTCACGTTTTCTAAACTTAACCGCCATTTTTGTTGTTGTCACTAAACCCAACCGGTTCTTCTTTTCTTAAACCCAACCCGTGTGTCACGTTTCCTAAACTCAACCGTCACTTTCTTCTCACAATAACATGGCAAGTGGCGTGTATGTTTATACGCGCTGTATAGAGCGTAGACGTACACCTGGATAGCTCAAAATGCGTACAGATAACACGCCACTTGGCTTAAAAAAGTCGGCATGGATGTTTACCTGAACTCATGACATCATGTTGAGTAACTAGACAGTCTGACCGGTTTTCTTGTCCTGTAAATCTTGTCCTGTAAATTATTTGACAACCCCTCATACTTACCTTGACCACGAGGTTGAGATCCACAGTCTTAAACGATTAACTGATAATGAAGGTACTCAGTGATTAATCCTCAGCCCTGTATAACAATAAAGAAGGTAAGCTATCATTTACCTTCATCCAGCACTTCTCCATCAGGGCTAGGTTGGAGTCGTCCTTCACCTTCAGGTAACACTCCACGGCCCGGGAGTGTTCACCTGACTGCTCCCACTCCTTGGCCTGTTCCAGCAGACCCTCCACACCCCTGAAACACCAAGCAAACACACAGAGTCACATAAAGAGACACAAATGGATTTCATTTGAGGTTCAGTTTCAGACTCTGGGCTAATTAGCAACAACAAAATCATCTTGCTTTGACTTACAGACTACAGAAGAAATCTTCAACAGGGGACCCGGGACCCTTAGGGGGTCCTCAGAGTTACTGCAGGGGGGGGGGGCACCAAATTATTGTTTAAATTATAAAAATAAAAAATAAATTCCAAAAAAGATAAAATAGGTCTGAAAGATACCTAAACACAAGCCCAACATATTATCAACAAAGATTACTCTATAAACCTATTTGTGAGTTTTTTTTTTTCCTAATTCTTTTCCAATTTGTAAACCTGACAACACAATTTTGGTATAATAAAGAGTGAAATATAAGGTGCTTTCCCTGTTGGTGATAGGCTTAAATCAGCTTTGTGTGAACTGCAAGGGCTTGAATGTAAAGAGCATTCATTATGTAAAAGTTCCACACGCCAGTTTTTAACTAATGTGATGTTTTTCACTTATGCTGGGCTGCAATGAATGTGAAACAAATACATGGCTTTCTCTGGGTCACACCACAATTTCATCATGGAAATGATGTCCCCAGATCACCCTTTTATTTCTCCCCTCTTTCTTATCTCTACTTTTAATTATATTATATGAAAAGGTCTCAAACTAAAATGCGATCATTTGCTGATGCCTATAAGAAAATAGGAAGCACTGCACTTATCTGAAGCCTGAGCTGTAAACTCTGCAGGAATAATTCAGTGTTTTCTCACTTTAACCCTCGCTTCCTCGTCGTTTCCATGGGTTACTATTGATGTTTTTCTCTCACAAGTCATTAAAGAGGGAGAAGCAATGGGAGGAGGATAAGAGAGAAAGAGAGAGAGAGAGAGAGAGAGAGGGAAAGTGCTGCTGGTCTGCCAGCTAATGAGCAATTCCTTGTTGGTAGTTTCAATTTGGGATAACACATGAGCTGTGTTTTAATAAAGCATCAAACTGACTCTTTGCGCATAGATTATACTTGTGGGTGAATGGAGAGAGCCTGTGAAATGTTCATAGTGGGTTCTGTGGTCTCCCTCTGGCTTTTAAGAGGTTTCTTAATCACATAAGAGGTTGACAAAATCTGATACAAACTCTTAAAACAATGTCCCACAAATACCAAACCTCTGATCTATATTTCTGAGTCACATTATCTATAACAAGATTACGGTGTTATGTGGGCACAAAAAACAAATAAAGATAAATTATATCACCATTTTAAGGCTCTCTGGACTACAATGAATAAAGGGTCGTCCACACCAGGAACAATAACTATAACAGGAACTATAAATATATAGTTTTAAAGATCGTTCTAACTCATTATAATGACGAACAGTGGAGAACGATATCGTTGGGATCACTTTAAGAGCAATTTGTTGAATGATAGAAACACTGACAGCCAATCAAAATCCATCTGGGTTTACAAGATGACACGGCGGAGAGAGACACTGCGGAGTGATTTGTTGCCCACAGGTGGTCAGTGGCGTGACGTGAATTTAGCACTTGGTGCGGCGACGATCCTTCAGCTCGGTGTATTATATTATATTAGTACTTTTTTATCATTGATGTTGCCTGACACAAATATTGAAGTGAACTGAGTAACTTGGTTCCTTTTGGGATGTTTTAGTTAAAAATCTGCTGTGAGATTAGTGTTGTGGCCATTCTCGGGGTATTTCTGAACAGGAAAATATATTTTTTGAGAATTTAATGCGGGTGTGACATACTGTAGATTTTATAGTATAATCTACAAGAAACAGTTTGAGGATTCAGGTTCAGGATTTTGCAAAGTTTGCCGTGATTTAACTAAGCCTCATAGTGATGACTATAATGTAGTGTAAAGAGAAGTACTTCCACTCTTGGTTATGGGTAACCAGAGTACAAAGTCACACACCCTGCAGGGACCGTGGTGGATGGATGAGATGGTAAAGACACATGGTTCTGCCTGTGTAGAGCGACCTTATTGGTCAACAAAGTTTGGGTTTCCACAGAATAGTTATTGCGCCCTGATAGCGTGTGTGGGGCAGCGGCTTATACACTGTCCCATACTAGCAGCCTAAAATCTGCTGTTTTATCTGCTTTTATATGTTTAACTGTTTTTAACTGCTCTTTAATGTTTAATTTCTTCCACTGCAATGCAACTTTTATACTCGTATTTTATGTTGACTGGTTTTAACTGCTATTTAATGTTTAATTTCTTGTACTGCACTGTAACTTTTATTATTTTAATCTTTTTATGTAAAGCACTTTGAATTGCCCTGTTACTGAAATGTGCTCTACAAAGAAAGCTGCTTTGCCTTGCCTTACTTTGAACGTATTACTCATGTCACAGAAACCACTGAGAGTGAATCTTGTGTTTTAGATGTTATTATCAAACTGTCGGTGTTTTTGTTCCGGTGCTCTGCACAGAGCTGCTCTAATCCCTGGCTCTCTGAAGCTCTGTGTGCCCGCTGTTGCCTGGAGAAGGCAGCGGTGTCGGCGCCTGCACGGACAGCCGGTAGACTTTTGTCTGTGGCTCATAAAACTTACCTAAATTCACAAATATGTAGGATATTACTACAGGCATTCCTGTAATCGTACGTAGCAATGTCTGCTGTATTATGTGTTATTACTAGCTGCAGTGTGCAGCACGGGCTTGATGCCGCTGCTAGCAGAACGATATCGCTCAGCAGTGTGGATGCTCACATCGTTATATTTATTGTTATCATTCTTGGTGTGGGCAGCCCTTAAATGACCATTACAAGAAATTATAAGAAATGGATTTTTTTTCTTAAATTTTGTGGTTTTAATCTTACTGGGTTCCGTTCTTGGAGGTCTCCTTCTCGTACTCCTCTTGGAGCATGGAGAGCTTGTTGGGGAGATACTCCTTACAGATACGCATGGCATCACTCCACATGTCTGCATCCTGACAAACACAAATATTGAATACATTAAAGAAAAATTGACCAAAAGGGAGATGTTTAAGGTCAATGATTTCTATTTAAAAATCGAAAATGTGCATTGTTGATCAGTAGTTTTAAACAAATATCTTTCAAATTTCAGTAAAATAAAAAAATATTGTATTACAACATTTCGCAACTCTTTTTCTTGTTTTTTTCTGAAGCCAATTTTGCTACCTTGTAATATTTAACAGCGAGTTCGGGTCTCTGGGCTCGTAGCAGGAAGGCTTCAGCCTTCTGGAAATCTTTCTGTTCAAAGCAGAACTTGGCTTGGCCGACCAGGACCTCAGACACACTCTCTGGATCGTGGCCCTCAGCCACCCGCTGCGCACCGGCCCAGTCCTTATTGTGGACATACCTGGAACAGTTCACACACACCGGACGGTCAAACAACAATATAAAAATAGTAGTTTTTTTTAAAGGAAGTTAAAATCCTGTGTAGGAATGGGACATACAAAGTGACAGTATTTCCCCACAGAAAATGTAGTATTAAGTTACATAAAATGGAAAAACAAGTACCCTAATTTATGTGTAAGTACAGTACTTAAGTAAATGTACTTAATTACATGCCAACACTTTCTGCAGGTAGATACATATGTAACCCGAATTCTGACAACTCCTAATCAGCTCCAGGGAGCTAAATGTACCCACATGAACACGGCTTCTTTGGGTTTTCCTGCTTTGATGAACTCAATCTCGGCCTCAGGAAACTTTCCCTGGAAGGAAATACAGAGTCAGAATATCATAATCATCACTATTTACTTTATTGTTGTTGTTCTTTTGACTCTTAATCTTACATTCTGGACTACATACCTGTTTTCTGCAAATTCTATACATCACATTTGCGCATGCCTCAACATTTTTGAACATCCTGCACTAATCGATACAGACTCTTTTTTAATGTTAAACAGTTATATGTACATATTTGTTTCTGTATTTATTTTGTTGTTTGTTTATTTATTTTTTGTTAAGTCTGCTTACACCTTTCTGTTCCCTGTATCTATCTTTTATTGTCTGTAAAGCGACCTTGAGTGCTTAGAAAGGCGCTGTTAAATAAAATGTATTATTATTATTATTATTATTATTATTATTATTTATTTCATATTAATGTGTAGTAATGTGTGTATGCACCAAGAACCAAGGCAACTTGTAGGTGTCTTGGCAAAAAATCCTTTTCTGATTCTGATTGTCATATAGTCTAGAACGTTTGAGTATGAGCAATGCACTATGAGCAATGATTATTAGTGAACAATCAAAATTACCAGACTGATAAGAGAATTATGTTGGACTGTTTGTTAAATTGTTATAAAATTGTCATGTTGAATTTAGTGGAAAGAAGCCATCTGACAAAAGCAGACCCTTACATCTAAGAATGTGTGCACACTAAAGGAAAATTCACATTTTTACGAGCTTGGTCTTATTGGGAAATACTGACCACAATTTCAAAATGAATGAAGGACAGAACTATGCCATCGTATAAAGGTTCAGACAGCAGATGTGTTACTATGTGCAGCAGGACGGTGACAGGTTTACCTCATCTTCCAGGTATATGGCATGTTTGAGGTGGATCTCAGGAATCTTTTCCTTACAGGAAAGACGAGCCAAATCAAAGGCAAAGTCAAATGAGCTGGGGAGTAAATAAAGAGCAAGAAAACAAATCAGGTTTCCCAATACTATCAATGACTGTAGGATAGATATTCATCTTGAAAAGTAACTAGTATGAGCTTATTAAAGCCAGCAGGTGGACATCCTGAAGGAACACATTCTGCTTCAGATATTGGCTACAATTCCACCTAGATATACTGTATTTAACTCAGAAACTGTCACAGCAGTTCACACTTTTTATGGGACATGCTGACTATCATGACTCAGACATTTTTTAAGATCCAAATCATTTGTGGGGGTTAAATATGTGGGATTTCCCTGCCACACAGTAAAACTAATAAAATCTTTTAAAAAGATTTAAAAACGCTCACATTTGACTGTGAGTAAAGGAAAATGAATCACAGTATGCGTTTATAGATATGTGTCGATGTGTTGTGGTGCAGCTCACAAGTTATTTGAAGCAAACTCAATGGCGTATTCCAGGAGGCCAAACTTGTTGAGTAGCTTGACGGCCGCCTCTCCTCCCAGGCTCCGAGCCCACAGGTAGGCCACCTGCTTCTGGGCACCGGCACCTCCATGGCTCTTAGCCACCTGAAACAAGTACATAACATATGTGTGAATATATACTGTACATACTGTATATCACTAAAGGGGTCCTGTGGCTCCCTAACTCACTCACCACACAGATATTCCCAGAGAAAACATTCGATAGAAGCTATAAAGTTGCTCTGTGCTCCCAAACAGCATTGGCAATAAACACTGTCAACAGGGAAGCGCACACACTTGTAATAATGTGCCCATGAAGACTAATCTCAATTTACTCTCAGACTTCCTGTTCCTGTTTAGCATTCATAAGCTGTATATCAATACATGGTTTATAACACACTATAATGTATTATATGCAGCTATAAGAACATTTAAGTGTTTATTAATTAAAAGTGTTTATGTAGACCTAATTTACATATTTTACATTATTGAATCTGTGTTATACTTTGTCATTCATTATCTGTTTTAACAGCAACCTCCTATTATAGGTGCCCACAAGTTATATGTTGGCGTTACATACAGTGCATTAATAATAAACTAGGTTATAGTGTTTTATTCACCATTTAATAAATGTTTAATAATAGGTCAAAGTAAAATGTCACCCAGTAAACTGTATTAAAATGGAGCGCCGCAAAGGTTAAATATTTATAACACAAGTTAAATCAAATTTAGATTCATAATTTGGCAGGTGAAATGAAAAAAAAACAACGATATTGTACAGCGATATCAAAATTTCATTTCTTTCATTTGTAGTCATGTCTTAAGTTCTTTATTCAAGCTACTACGTGTGTTTATGTGATTCTAGCATCTTCTCAATTATTTTGGTGGCATAAGTCTCTGATTGGAGAACAGTGTTGACATAGTGTGACATAGATCTGTGCAGTATGCCTCATTGTTGTCGTTTTCATGCTACCACTCAGGGGGGCCTCAAAGTTGGATGTTTGTCGGAAGATTATTTACTTAGTGTCCTTAATCTTTAATAATCTTCTTGACATGTAACTGTGTGTCTAATCTCAATTTCATCTATATGTAATTTATCTACTTACTTTAACTAGTCTCAGGAGCAATTCCAGCACCTGAGCGATGGTGTTATTTAATTTTTTCACCAACAAGTCAAAGCTGGATATAGGAGTACAGTACTTTACTGTACTCCTATATCCAGCTTTGACTTGCAGTAGCCATGTATTATGGCTACTGCTACAGTACATTTGTTGTGGGACGAGGTTTTAGGTTTTAAAATAAACAATTACAGTTTATTTCAACAAAACTCTACACATATATGCAAATGCTATGCAAATTTGATTAACAGCTAGCAAGCCAACAAAGCAAATGTGACCGTATCTACCCTGTAAGCATCCTCCCACATATCGTTGATTCGGTACATGTGGACAGCCGCTTTCCACTCTTCAGCCTCAATGAAGTGGTACTCTGCCTCTGAGAACCTGGATTCAGCCTCTAACTCCTACGAGAAACATGTACAGAGTACATATCAACATAACATACTTAGAATATTAATTTCTGTCCCTTCAGTTGTACTTTTTTCAGTTTGTGTCAGCAAAAAGGAAAAATGTCGACAAAAGCAAATTAAAAACACGTAATGATGAAACATTATTGGATATAAATCATATAAAGTTTAAGAGCGACTGTATCTGAACAGAACTAAAAGGTCAGTGATGGAATGTAACTGCGGGTATGTAACTTTGTCATATTTTCTCAAATATTCACTATATCTTGACATTATCTGTTAAAAAAATGAAGAAAAAAATAAATTAAATATGCCTCTGCTTCCTACTGGTGCTCCTAATGTCATTAGGGAAAAAACAATCACAGTTGAGGAGTCTCTAATGCAGTGTCAATCACTGCTTGTGAACTGCAGTCAAACTGTAAAACTAGGCTGCACTGATCAAATATGAATTAAGATTCTTAACTGCATTGCCTATTTCTCCCTTCAAATGATTTCAGAAACATATTTTAGTGTACTGTTTAGCTGCAAAATGAGAAAGTTTGTCAGTAAATTGAGCAAATACCATGCACTGGCCACAACAAACTCTCATATTTTTTATTTTCAATTGTTGTATTGTATTGTGGTTTACCTTGGCCAGGTGCAGGTGGGTCTCTGTCAGCAGGTCAGGGTGATGTTTGGCCACCAGGCGAATAACATCATCAAACATCCGGTTCTTCTTGTACATGGTTATGGCCAGGTCAGGCTGCTTTACTGTGGCAAACAGCCTGAGAGAGAGAGAGAGAGGGAGAGAGAGAGACAGACAGAGACAGACAGACAGACAGACAGACAGACAGACAGAGTAAGTAAGTGAACTGGTTTTGTTTTTCTAATGTGAGTGACAAAAGACTTAAGTCAAGACATAATTGGGTCAGATGCTCAAAACAGTTTCTGAAATGTTCACCTAGTAACAGCCAAACATGGTTTTCATTATTTTTTTTCTTGCTGTAATTAGCTCAAACATTGTCGTGTTACTTAGCTTCACTCCCTTTTCATGCTTCCAGCCGCCAATGATGCAAGAAATTATAAATAAATCTCCATTTACCTCTCAGCCTCCTTGAATTTCCCATCTCTCTCCAGCTCCTGAGCTCTGCTGAGATACAGAGCCATTACCTCCTCCTCTGTCATACACTCCACTGCCAACTGAAAGAACAAAAACGGCTTATTTTAATTGCTCTGTTTCATAGCTAGACCAATTTCATAAAAAAGACAATCTAATCAGTGTTGTTCACCAAATTAAATGAAACACCTACTGTATACATTTTAGCCTAGTCACAAGTTCTTTATTAGTGGAACATTTAATTTAAATGTATTCAATTTGCAACAATCGTGCATATTGTTCATATTTATTTTACTTGCTTGTGTATTTTGTGTGCATACTGACCTTATGAGCTTCCTCCCAGCGTCCTGCTGTAGTGTGCATGTCTATAGCTTCTTTGATTTGACCTCCTTTCACAAACAGTTGCTCTGCCACCTACAGGCCATTAACACAAAAAATACACACCAAAAATATAAAATACAATCTAAATATCACAAGCTCTTCCCATATAAACTCATATACATTATTCTGGGGTGCAAACTTGAAAATAAAAACCCTGTAGCACTCCAATAATAAAATCATTTCCCGAAAATGTAATAAAATTTGCACTTTAACTGATCAAAAATGTAATAAAACCCAATGAAGTAATAAAATGCCCTGATTGATATTGTCATAAAAAAATTCAATAAAAAGTACATTTCAGGTTGATTGAATCGACTGTTTTGCCTTCATCGCTTGCTTGTGTAACGTCAGCCGTCTTCTGATGGCGTCCAATCTCAGATCCACCCCAGTCTAATGGACGACGCTCACACAACCACCAAACAGCATGGGTAGGGGCAGGTGCAATACCCACTGGTAGGGATTTTAGTTGAATGCATCTTTGCCTGATAACACCGTCCCACATGCCATTTGTTATAAAACTAAATTATAAAAAAAAACATAGAGCTGAAAGTTTAACGTGAAATCAGTGTGAAATGTGCTTTTCCAGTACTATTATTGTAGACCTTGAATACTTTCACACGTTACATTTCCAAGGAAAAATACATACTTTTTTTTACATTATGTGTTAAAATTATTACATAATCAGTTTTTTCGATCGGGTTGAGTGCACATTTTATTACATTTCCAGGAAATGATTACATTATTGGATGCTAGACATCCTCTTAACCTTCTGGCATATCCACATATTCTATGACAATGGCATTCCTGCAGGAAAAACAGGAAAAACACTTATAAAACACAAATAGGAACGCCTGGCTGTACTGATAACAACAAAGGATAGTGTAATGTGTTGCTATGGTGTGTATCTCTTAATGTACAAATTTAGGAACTATTGGGGAGAAGAAAAATGGAAACATCCATCACTTCAATGTGAATAGATTTTTTTCTACATAAAAGGTAAATGTTATTTTCCATTGTACCTGTTCTAACACTGACAATTGTATGTACTGGTTTGTTCTGATTAAAAAACGTTTAGTCAATTGTTTTTTTGTGTGATAATTTATGTATTGAAATCCCAGGTGTGAGGCTTCTTCATTGTTTTAGTTTGTACTGAGTTATACTTTCCTGCAACTTCCAGAAGTTGGAAAGCAAAGAGCTTGTTATCTTAATTACTTTCTGTGAATGTGCCCATAGAGCAAACAGACAGAAATGGCCTGCTATTTTCAGAGGATGGCAGTCTGTGGAGGCTGTTTGGCTCAGCTGAGCTCATCAGAATAACCAGAGCACACTGCGCCTCACCACCACCATCATCATCTTCATCATCATCTCTCTTCCTTTTATCTGTTCTTTGCATCTATAACAGACTTCTCTTTCTTTTCTCCTTTTCAATTCTGTGTGTGTGTGTGTGTGTGTGTATCCCTGAGAGATGTAGAAATAAATTGCAGGTGGAAAAATCTCACTGCCCACTTCCTCTTTATGCTGCTTCCATCTCACTGTCCGGTGTTGTGTTCAGGCGGCAAAACTAAGCTCAGGTTCTCACCTAACCACAGAGCCAAATGTATCTGCATGTAGGGTTGTACATACAGCATCTTTATGAGGTGACGTCTATTAAGAGAAATTACACTGCCAGTACTTATATACTGTACTTGTCCTGCAAATAGTGACCTGCTCACACATCCAGCAGACACAGAACATTAGCATTCATCATTTGGAGTCCACCTAACAAATATCCCCCTTTGGTCATTTTACAAATCACTGAGGACATTTAGTTTCATCCTAACTGCTGATTCATTACACATCACTGCAAGAAAACATCTGCCCTCTTGGTGAGCAGAAAAACTTTTCTTTACACTCCCCTAACCGTATATCATACCTCATCCTGTCTCTCTCACCTCATAGTCCTGCATGGAGGCGTAGTGCTGAGCTATCTTCACGTAGAATTTTCCTGCTGATGAGTCCTCCTGTAACTCCAGGATGTGGACGGCTTTCTTCCACTGACGAGCTGCAATGGCCGCTTCAATGGCTTTAAGTGAGCAGCTAAGAGCGGACCGGAGAGAGACAACAGACAGACTCTTAGTGTACAGTGTTTCCATATAGTTTAATGAAATAAGCATCAACTCTGAAATGTAGATTATGTGTGTAGACACTAATTTTGTTGCTCCATTAACGCAGCCAAATTCAAAGTAAATGAACTTTGGTTAGGATTTAAGTTAAACAAAACAAGTGTATTAATTTAAGGCACAGATTTAAACTTTACTGGCAGGATCCTTAGTTTTTGTGAAGAGCTTTAGCTTCCTGCAGTCAAAATTTGGTTTCAGATGCTTTTTCAACCTAGAAAAAAATAAAGATCTGGGCACTGATTGCCTGTCCTTATTTGGTATTTTGGGGGGGATATAATCATGTTTAAAGAAATCTATTATGGTCCTGGTGATGATTTAAAGAACTATTGGCCATCTCTGTTGGATTGTTTTTTTTATGTGTCATCTCTACTTCTCTCCATCTGCCGAAATATTTGTCTTTTCACTACATACCCTGCTTCAATGAAGTGGTTGATGGCGGCGTCCATCTGTTTCTGCTGGACGAGGTAGTCTCCCCAGGCCTCCTCCAGTTTCACCACCTCAGCAGGGAAGGTAAGGCGAGCCAGTTCCACCGCTACAGGAAGCAGAAACTTTATTTAATATACTGTACATCTACTATATATACCTACACTAACATCTATTACTTGTACCTTTTGTGCTTATATCAGATGTTAAAACAAGACTACAGAGTCTACAGTCATGCAAGTAGCACTTTGAGCAAATGCTAACATCAGCATGTTAACATGCTCACAGTGACAATTATAAAACATGCTGATGTTAAGCTGATGTTTACCATGTTCACCATGTTAGTTTAGCATGTTACTTACTTATGGGGACATGAATGTGTGCAGCAAATTTGATGACAATCTTGTTGTTGAGCCATTTCACTCACTCTCCAGTAGAAGAAAATGTCAGAGGATCAACAAATGTACTAGGATTCCCCTTCTGGGAGTCATGAATGTTTGAACCAAATTTTGTGTCAATCAATCAAATAGTTGTTGAGATATTTCAGTCTGGAACAAAATGGAGAACTGACCATGATCCTGCCTAGAGCCATGCTGCTAGCGTAAAAAAATAATAATCACCAAACAGATGAAAATATAGGGTAAGCATATCTATATGTCATTGATTTACCTTTCCTGAAGGCACCACCTTTGCAGTAGCACTCCAAAGCTCTCTGGTTGTTTCTGATCTTCTCATACAGATCTCCTGCCTGGCAGGGAGGACATAGAGAACATCAATTTATTAAGACAAAGTGATATGTAAGGTTGAGTCAGGGTTGTTCAGGATTATTAAGAATGTTAATTATATGGCAAAAGTATGTGGACACCCCAGCTTCATTAGTTTCAGTCGAGTGTTTTCTTGTCCAAAGGTTTAAATTAGGGCTGGGTGATATGGAGAAAATCAAATATCTATACCTTAATATCAATACCGCAACGATATTGCAGTGTTGACTATTTGTGCTTTCACAAAATATTTACACAATGATATTTTTGATAAATAATCATCAGTAATGTGGATATAATGACTACGTGGGTAAAAGCAAAAGAGAATGACATCACTTTACTGTAATTTAGCCTTTAAAACCAGGAAAAGACAAAATATACAGAATGTCGGCAGGACATATTGGCTCCCGCAAATTACAATCACACATTACGAGCATCCATATCGACTTTCAAACAATTAAATTAATGAAACCCTACACCATCAGGATACAGCAACACATTTTTTTTCCTCTCTTTCCTTCTATCTTGCCCACCTGTTACATATACTGTACACAGATGGCTCGAGGAGGAGAATTGAGTTCTCAGACAAACGGCTACAAAAAGAGACACACAGAAATAACAGACAGATGGAGGGAGACAGAGTGCAATACTGAAAAAAAGCTAAAGAAAAAATGTTCCTCTGTTGATACCTCTCCTCTCCTGGCACGTGTTAGGAGAGGAGAGGAAGATGAGGTGAAAGAATAGGGAGTATAGACAGCTGTGATCAATCCTACAATAAACAAGACAGACAGACAGAGATAGTTAGATGGGGACAGTCCACTCACTCTCTCATAAAACTCTCCCTTGATGAGACTGGCGGCGATGCGGCTGACAGTGTCGCTGTTGTTGGTGATCTCCGGATGGCTGATGGCCAGTCGGGCGGCTTTAGCCGGCAGTCCAGCCTTCAGATAGAGATTGATGGCACCCTGGAGGTCTCCCTCGCTCTCCTTCACCTCACCGGCCTTCTCGTCCTGACCCGTCTCTGTTAACCACTGGTAATAGTTCCCACGCAGGCTGTCCAGCTCCGGGTGGCCCTAAGAGAGTCATTTTGGGTTGAGAGTAGGGTTGTTTCTACGTTAGAGATAGGTTTAAATCTAGTGTTGAAACAATTAGTCGACTGAGAGAAAATAAATTGACAAAAACTTTTTAAATCTTTTAATCTTAAAGCCATTTATTTAGCAAAATGTTCACTATAGTTTGCTGTGTTTCACTGTTAAAAATATGATCGTGCATTTATTATCTTTAGATTTTGGTCTGTTAATTGGAAATAAGCTATAAAAGATGTTAGCTTGGGCTCTGGGAAGATATAATAGGCCATTATCTGATATACCGGTAATCAACAGATTCACTGTTAGTTGTAGCCATATTTTTATAAGTCGCAGTTAAAGGTTCCCTGATGAGTTTTAGACATCCAGTATTATGTTGGGGATCTACCGGGTCATATCAAAACTGTGCACAGATCCAAGCTCAGCTATTTGGTCCTTTAGTTTTTCAGAGATCAAGTCTGCACTGAGAACGTCTGTAGAACGGTATTCAAGAATTATCTTACGAAAACCCAGAAACCTGGCTAAATTACTGCACCACAGAAGAGGTTACAACAGGAACAGAGAGCAACAGCAAAATCTCCCTCAGGTAAAACAACAACAACAAACAGAGTACAGTATACATTTAGTCTGTTGGTTACCTTGGCTTCAGCCACAGCGATGCAGTCGTCCCACATGTGGAGCTCCTGGTACATCTCTATCGCTTCATCGATGGAATTCTGCAGAAACAAAACAATTATGACATTGGACTCAGTACTGCGCAAATATATATAATGTATAATCATAATTCAAATTGTTGCTTTGGCAAGTAATAAAGTGTATACATATATGATTAACTCTCTATGTTGAGAGTTAATGATCTGGAGAATTCAAGCGTGGGCTTCTACTTAATAAGTAATTAATAACTATTTAATAATAACTATTTGACCGATCACAGGTAGAAAGATGGTATAATACTTTTTTTTAGTACATTAACTGTTTGAATGCTCTTTGAACATGCAGCATTGTGTGAGTGTTTAGTTTACTGCAATATGCATCAGTAATTCATTCTACATATTATATATAAATTTGTATATTGTAAGCAAGTGTGTACACAAGGTTTAGTTGTATGAGGCACAACAGGGCGTGTCACCAACCTGCTCCAAGTAGTGCATCTCAGCCAGTTTAAAGTTTTTATCCAGCATGGCCATGTGGGCTTGGACTTGGAAAAACTCTGTTCCATCTCCTCCCTGCTCAAAAGAAAGACACACACACACACACACACACACACACACACACACACACACACACACGCTGTGATCACTCAGTTTTTACTGTGTTGACAAAATGTAAATCAGTTTTATGACATATCAAGATTTGCAATGGTGCATTTTTTTTTACTTTTGAAAAATGATTTTACAGATCACTTGTTACTTTGCAGATTCAGATTAAAATACAGATACAAAATAAAAATAAATGTAATATTAATAAATTAAACTACCAGCCAGAATATGAGGTAAGTGAAATAAGCTCCATCTTTACCGGCTGCAAGATTAATATATATATATATATATATATATATATATATATATATATACATATGTTTCTTTTCTTCTGCTGGTATTTAATCACTTTAATCACAAAATATGTATTTACTACCCTCAAAACTCTGTATATGTTGTATACGCAGTCAGTGTGGAGATGTATTGTGTCTTTTATCAGCGCTGATATAAAACACACCATTTCCTTTGAAACGTTGTCAGCGATCTGGTTTGTTTTGTGGAGGAAACGCACTGTTGAGACGTCCCCCAATGCAGCAAAACACCTAGAAATGATAAAGAAAAACAAAATAGGGCAAGCATGTAAGTAATAGAAGAAGAAAGACAAAAACCCAGAAAGAAACATTCAGTGGAGAAAAGGTAGAGGGGAATATCAGCTGGTCAAAGCTTTGAAAAGCTGTTCACTTAATGAACTGAGATAAATGAGGGGTTTTGTCTAATTAGCCTTTAGATACTCTGCAGTCTAAATGGGCTGAGAATAAAAAAGGCACATCTAAGCATTTGGCCACTTTATTACCAACTCTCTCTGAAGAGTTGCATCAGATTAATGAACAAGTCATGAAAGAAGAAAAAAAAGTTTAAAAAGTAAAAAGTCCTTCTGTCTGACTCGTTCTCTCTTTCCTCCCTCCCTCATTAACATTATGCATTCCAGACGAAAATGTTTCTTCCACAGATTTCATGATTTATGCAAATCAAGCCGATGCCTAACGAACAGCATATGCATTATTAATGACAGAGAATTCAAATTGGAAAGTTTCTCTAAACAGAGATAAAGATAAAGATGGAGGGGGAGGGAGAGAGAGAGAGAGAGAGAGAGAGAGAGAGAGAGAGAGAATGCTTATGATTAAAAAATGTCTTTGATAATTAATGAAGTTAGAGAGGGAGGTCAGACAGGGACACAGTCTTCTGTTGTGTGTGTGTGTGTGTGTGTGTGTGTGTGTGTGTGAGTGTGTGTGTGTGAGTGTGAGTACTTATATGTGTCCAAAAGTGTACTTTATACTCCAGGGTGCCCTTGTTGTCTCCTTTCTCTTCTGTTACCAAGATAAGTAAGTTTCACTTACAATGAAGACTGATAAAGAATGTAATTGGCTCAGAGATACGGACATTAACTTGCAAGGTTGTGCGTGTGTCTTGCTGACCTTTCTGCGATGTGCAGCTGGTGAGCCTCTAGAGCCAGCTTGCTGAGAGTCTTCCACATGGCTTCAGTCTCTGGTGACATCTCCAGAGTCTCAAGGAACGCTGTAGCTCTGAACACACACACACACACACACACACACACACACACACACAATCTTTGTGGGGACCCGTCATTGACATTCCCTAGCCCTTTACCCTAACCTTAACCATCAAAACTAAATGCCTAACTGTAACCCTTACCTTCACACTAACTATAATCTAATTCTAACCCTAATCCTAAAACTCTAAAACCAAGTCTTAACCCTCAAACATTCCTTTAAGGTTTTGGGCTCCAACATTTTGGCCCCACAATGCTGTCCAGACCCCAGAAGTATACAGTACTTCCCGTTTTTTGGAACCCACAAATGTTGTTAAACAAGAACCAAAAAAAGACAAAAAGTCAGTGGCAGGGTTACCAGCATGTCCTGTAGGCCACTGAAGTACTTTTGTGGCATTGGCCTTCTTAGTAAGACTTTTTAAGAACAAAGCCCTATTCAAAGCCACCAACTGGAGATGATCTAGTTTACTACACTAGCGGTGAAATCACAGAGAAAGCTCCTTCGTTGTCGGCCTTCGTTCTCTTACAGGGTTTCTGCGGAAAGGTAAATTTAAGACCTCAGAGAATGTACTTTAATAAATGTTATAATAAAGTATAAAACGTATGATGGAAAACAAGTAGAGATAATAGTTCCCAGTAGTATATATAGGAGCAAAGAAGCAGCAGCAAATTGATGAATGGATTCAATTATTGGAGTTATCAAAAAAATGGATTCATTCTTAGCTAATGAGCTTCCGAGTTTTTGTAACACGCAGCACAATCCACTGACAAAACAATCCCACTTTTAGTTTATAGGTGTGAAATGTATCTCTACAACCAGCCATCACATACAAAATCATTTTGTAATCAAAATCAGTGCCTACACAGCAGGCACGAGGAAATGTTATATACTTTTTTATTCAATTTAAGACTTTTTAATACGTTCTCAGGCCCTTTTTTGTTTGAGGAAAGTGAATTCAGTGCATTTTAACACTTTCAAGGTACCCTGTTTTATCTGTGGTCAATTTCTCACCAGATGGACTAACACAAGTCACCAAAATCGTAAAGGTGGGTGGCCTCACTTTGTATGATCGAGTTCAGAGTGAAGAGTTCAGCAGCCGGCTCCTCCCGATAAACTGAGAGAGGTCAGTTACAACGATTTGAGAGCATCACTTTGGAGGTGTTTAAATCACGACATACTAAGGAGACTATGCCGCCCAGCTGGCCTGGGAGCTCGGAGGAAACCCTCAAGAAGAGCTTGAGGAAGCTACTGGATAAAAGGACAGCTGGCCTCTTCTACTCGCCCTGCTGTCACTGTGACTCGGACCCACAAAAAGCAGCAAGTTGTATGAAGGCCGGATGGATGTGGAACCCAACAATAAAAACAGTGATGGTATCACAGAGTTTATGAAATCTTTGTAATGGAAAGAATAACCTTCTACATGAGAAGTGCACTACAAACATTTTCCTGCCCTTCTTTTGTTGAAACCTGGGTTTCATGTAACTTTGTAATCTTCCTTTTATTTATTAAATTTCAATTCTTTAGCCTTCTTTTCCCTTCTATTTGCATACAGGCCGACTCTGATACACTCCACGTGGAGTTACACCCTGTGTTTTGCTTGCACTGTTATTCTGTTTAAAAAAATCTGAAAAATTTGGATCACTCTGTAAATGTTTTCAACCCCACAATGATTGTGAAAACTGCTGATACCATGGGATTCTGAATAATAATAATAATAATAATAATAATAATGACAGTGATGGCTTGATTTTAGTCTAATATCTGTCTGAACTTACCTGTCATAATCTCCATCATCAATTGCAGTACCAAACTCAATGAGGCCTTCGTCCAGCGTGTACGACACAGTGTTGACGCCCTCCGTCACAATCACGTCTGTCTTCCCGTCGACTCTTTCTAGATCCACAATGTCTCCCTGACAAAGACAAGTAAAACCAATTTAAATCTCAATTAGAGAGTTGTGGTCTGTAACTAAGTAGGGCCTACATTTAGAACAAATTTGTGGTAAAGTTTCCATTTCATGTTACTTTATACTTCTTAGAGGGACACATTGTACTTTTTAACTCTGCTACACTTATTTGACTGTTATGATTACTAATTACTTTACGGATAAAGATTTTACAAACAAAAGATATGATCAGCTTATAGAATTTGATGCACCGTTATAGATTAAACTACTCAACAGAATATAGAGTAGTTACAACTAGCTCCACTTTGAACAACTACACAGTAAAATGCTACTTACCCATTAATGCATCAGTAATAATAATCAAATGTATAGTAATATATAACACTCACAGGAGCCATTTACTGCATTGAATACTTTAAGCACATTTTTGCTAATGTTACGTATATACTTTGTACTTAAGTAACAGTTTGAGTGCAGGACTTTAACTTCTGTTATGAAGTCTCATTCCAGTGTGGTATTAGTATTTTTAACTTAAGGATCTAAATACTTCTTCCACCATTGCGATTTTGTAATTTTTACAAAGAATACCCAGCAAATATTTAAACTTTTTTTTTTTAAATGATGGACCACAGCCATTATTTGTCCAATAACTATCTGTAATAATTGATGCACTTAGCAAGATATTAAATAAATTGTCCAACTGCACCCATGTAACAGCTTTCTCTGCCTGGATTTTATTATAAATGAGAACATCAGTGAAGGAAAGCAAAAGCAAAAGCAAAAGAAGTTGTTTTGGTGTAAAAACTACCAACATAGTAACACAGCTGATGGGTCAGAGGTGGAACTCTTTTTATAAACGGGGACTCAGTTTACTCATCATAAGGTGAACTACTCAGCCTGAAAAACTATTGTGT
The DNA here is from genome assembly GCA_029931835.1 of Etheostoma nigrum. Classification (NCBI taxonomy): domain Eukaryota; kingdom Metazoa; phylum Chordata; class Actinopteri; order Perciformes; family Percidae; genus Etheostoma; species Etheostoma nigrum. The sequence goes on from CM057254.1 coordinate 2,650,476, forward strand.
AGTCCCTTCTGTGGTTCTGGAGGAGGCACTTCATCATTTCTGACAAAATAACCCTGACGATGGCGTAGTAATGCCATTGGGGTTATTTCAACAGGGGCTTGGCGACTACAAACTGGCAGTGTGGAGTTTGAAAATCAAGGGAAATTAGCAGGCAGAGAGGATCAAATGAAACCATGAAAAAGGCCAAGATGAGCGCTGTTTTATACTATATGTAACAACCTTTTCAGTCATGTCAGATGTAACCTGAACAAACAAATACACACTCACACATACAAAGTGAACAAAGCCTCACCTTGATCGGGAACATGGTGATGCTCTCTGGGCTGTCGATGCTGTACCAGACGCAGAGGTTTCCCCTGTTTTGGCCGACCACCACGTCACTGCCAGGCACCCACTGGACGTAGGAGCAGAAACTCAGCAGCGTCGTCTTAACGCCGCTCTCTATGTCATACAGATGGAGCTAAAGAGGAAGGAGAGGGAGGGCGATATAGACATTTATCAGAGGAATTAAATTTATTGCTGAGAGTTAGATGAGAAGGTTAATGCCACTCTCAGTATTTGTCAATTTGAAGCCAGTAGACAGCTTGGTTTAGCATAAGGACTGAAAACAGAGGGAAACAGCTAGCCTGGCTCTTTCCAAAAGGTAACAAAATCCTCCCATCAGCACCTCTAAAGTTCACTAATTATCATGTTTATATGTTGTGTGTTTTAGCCATACAAAAAACTTGGATGTTGTTTCAGCAGGCTTTACCAAATTAAATTTAAGACCTTTTTTTTAAAAGATCTTTATAATACCACACATATATACAATTTAATACCTCTTTCACATACAGTACATACCAGGCTAAATATTATGGAGAGTCAGTATTATAGTAGTATATAACAATAATTCCCAATTAATTGCGTTGATGCTTCCGTGCTACTGTAGCAGCAGTAGTGACACTATTTGTTGCAACTAGAGCTGGGCAATATGGAGAAAATCAAATTTAACAATAATTTTGACCAAATACCTCGATTTCGATACATCAACGATACTGTAGTGTTGACTTTTGGTGCTTTCACAAAATATTAACACAATTAGAATTTTTGATAAATAATCATCAGTAATGTGGATATAATGACTAAGTAGGTAAAGGCAAATAAAAGAACAGTTACAACAGTCTGGTAAGTTGTAAAATGACATCACTTTACTGTAATTCAGCTGTTAAAACCAGGAAAAGACCACTTATGCCATTTTATGATATTACAACATACAAAATCTAAGACAATATCTAGTCTCATATCACAATATCGATATGATATCAATATATTGCCGAGCTCTAGTTGCAGGTCCAATGGTGCCGGGTGAAACGTCACAAAAAAGCATTGAACAGCCTCCCGCAGCACAATCCACCGACAAAACAATCCCACTTTTACTTTGTATGTATAACGTTTTCTGACAGCTCTCAATCATATACAAAAACACTTAAAAACTAGCATTTCTGCCAGCTCCGTGTTGAATTAACAGATATGAATGACCTCCTCCTCTAACTCATGGCAAGAAAGCAAATAAATACATATACCATAGAAATAGAAAATATTTTTTTATTTCTGTGGTATTTACAAAAATGTCAAACTATTCTTTTAACAATTGCAAAATGATCAGATATCCATCCATCCATCCATCCATCCATCAGACAATAAAGAGCCTTTGGAGGTCAATGACAGACCTGGCAACTAGGTTGCTATAGTCAGATGTAAGAGCCGGTTTCGACTATGTTTCTGGATGAAACCACAGTTCAACTCATATGGCTTGAACAAAGTTGATGATCAGAAGCACCATCTGAATACTCACACAGCTCATTTATTCTGCTATACTCTTAATGAATGGAGATCAGGTAGATTCTATAAGCTACAGTGGCTCCCACAGCACTTAATATGTATGTGTGGGTATGAGAGGCAGCCCCGCTGTTGTAATCAGCTACTTTAATATCTTCCCCCCCACCATTTTTAATAATGCTCCGTCTATAGTTACACCCTGGAGCTCAGCTTGCATAGTTTGAATGCAATGAGGAGGAGCAGTCTGTTGATAAGTTCTCATGAAAGAAGGTTTTAATTAAAGAAACATTTGTTATGAATCTTGACATTTTTTTCTTTTATTTGTGGGAAGTGCTCTGAATATGTGCAGTAATTACAAAATTACAAAAGGTTTTTTTGGTTCTAATAAGCCTTCGACTTCTCGTTCTTTGGCTTTCTTATGTATATTTCACAATCCCACTAAAGTTTATTTTGTACATACTGAATCATTTGTACATTTTTACCTGAAAAAAATAAGTGAGTGGAGCAAAAAGTTTGAAGCCACTAAGGGATTCCCAATTACCAGACTTGTCCATGTCTTTGCCCCAGGGTTTAGACATCAAACTGCTCCACTACCCCGGGGCAACAACTGACAGCAGCTCTCTGCCACTCTCATCCTGCACATCCTGTGAATCTCAGCCCTTCCAAAACTAAGACCTTTTCTAAATGTTGTTTGTTCTTGGTATAGAGGTGGGAAAAGGGGAAAATGTATATTTCTCCACTCAAATGTCTTGCTTCCTCAATCCAAACCACAAAGATATTCAATATGATAAAAAACTGAAAATCTCCATATATGAAAGTCTGAAAACAGCATTTTCTGCCTTTTTTCCATGATTTTTTCCATGATGAAAGGATTAATCGATCATCAAAACAGTAGCCGATTAATTTTCTGTTGATGGACTTATCAATTAGTTGACTAATCGTTGCAGCTCTAATGCAAAGTAGACACTATTTTGTTTAAAAAGGTAACAAGCCAAAAAGGTTGGGAATCCCTGAACTACAGTTGTCTTTTTGCACCTTATGTTGTCTGCCTTAATTGACCTACTTCAGTGTTAAATGCAGCACCATTGGCTCAACAGGAATTAAGTTTCATCACTACTGGTTACTTGTATCCAGTTGGGTTAACAATAAAGTTCTCTTGAGACTAATGGCGTCCCCTGTGGCAAATGCAGACACATTTATTCTGAAACACTATCACATCACCTGGATGACCAGAATGGCTCCACAAAAAGCCACAAGACATTATTTGGATGATGGATGTGGCTATAACTTTAGAAATGCCCTAACCAAGGCTCGACTTACTACTTTACTTATTATCGTCTTATGTATCATCTGCCCCTCTCTCCCTTTAGGCCTCCCTCACATTGTTTCCACTCTTACAATCCCTCAGGCTGCTGAGGTTTTCATTCTCACCCGCAGCTTCTTGTCCCTGAACAGCAGTTTGCGTCCGGTTTCATTGAGTTCCAGCCAGTCAATCTTGGATTGTTGGCTGATGGTTCCCAGATTGCAGCCCCCGGCCAAGTCCACTGAGGAGAGAGTAAAAGGACAGGTTAACTGAGCAGCAGTCTGACAATATATCTGGTTAAAATGGGCCTTTTATTCAAATAATCAGCCAGTCATTTGATAATATCTAGTATCTATAAATCAATCAGGCAGAGTAAGCCGTGTCTCTACTTTAAAAACGTACCTGCTCTGGTATCAACTTGATAGTATTAGTCTGCTGATACATCACATTTTTAATTAAAATCCAATATGCTCCAGTCAGTGTGGTCCACTCAATGGAAATGATACAGTTCAACTGATGATGTACTGCAGTTCTTTCTAGTTGAAGCATTTCAGCAGTTTAATTATTAATTATGGTGAGTAATCATGTGTGGATACCAGCTCTGGCACAATGTGTAAACCAAGATATACTAAAAGATCTATGGAGAGAAAAATATCATAATTGCAGCATCATCAGCATCCAACATTGTGATAAAAATCAACAGTGTTGAAAAGTGATGACTCACTATTACTTATAGTACATGTATACAGTACTTTTTTTTTGGTTTGTTTGCTTTTCTTGCCCGAAGAACCATAGTGTAGAAATACTTACAAGTAAAAGTGAATTGCATTCAAAATTGTACTTATTCTTATAGTATCAAAAGTAAGAAGAGTGGTCCATTTCAGAATAATGCATATAACGCAATTGTCATTATATGCATTATTCTGTCAATTGTCAGTGTCCTCACTGTAATGGTGCAGTTGGGGCTAATTCTAATTACTTTATATATTACTGGGTAGCTTGTGAATTGAACCCTGATTGAACCCCACAAATCAATAAAGTCTGATCTTAACCCATTATTTGTTGATTATATTTTTTATATTTTTTTATCAATCTGAATTTGCAAAGTAACTAAAGTTATAAGGTAGCAGAAAGGGGTAATCTAAGTACCGTACTTGAGTAAATGTACTTTCCACTACTGTAAATGACCATACCAACCCCAGAATGACAAACACATTCTTACCAATACAAATGGTCTTTATATCAATCAGATACGCAAGCTTCTTGTTGTCTTCAACTCCTCTCTGCTTCCTCTCATTAAGTCGGACACTGCAAAACAAACATTGGTCAATGTAACCTGACTGAATTTACACTGATTCGACGTGCAAGTGTTTAATCCAGCATCTGCTCAGTATGATCGGCTTCAGCCGCCATTCAAACCCCCGGGACACCCCTGTTTATGATGTTGTCATGCCACAGTGTCCAGCCAGAGGCGACGAGCAGTCAGAGCATCCTGAAACCTGCTGCCTCAACCGCAGTCTGCCATTAGTCAATCACCGGGGACTGTCAGTCCTGACACTTTTGAGAGGGCTGAATATTTTTTAACATGGTTGTGTGCGGATGAGCAAGCTGTGGCTAACTAACTCTTATGAAGCCTCACTGTTCCCGATAGCTGGAATTTCTACACAGCTCAATACACCCATCTAATGGAAAGAGCTGGAGATGCATATTAGGAATGATCAGGGGGGGGCCGGGGCCATGTATAGAGATTTACTCTTTGACACAGCGGCCGTGGGTTTAACTCCGACCTGCGGCCATTTGCTGCATGTCATTCCCCCTCTCTAACTCCTTTCATGTCTTCAGCTGTCGTGTGAAAATAAAGGCCTATAAATGCCCAAAATAATCTTTAAAAGGAATGATCAGGGGTTGATTAGTGGACATTAGTATTAACAAGACAGTATTTAAAGTATATTAAATTCAATTTTTTTATATGTTTATGCTTGGTTAAAAAAAAAAAAAAAGATACATCTTACTGTACAGATGGAGAGGTAAAGGGGCTTTTACATTTTCATACATACACTCATTCTAGAGTAGAAAACTGCTGACATAATTTTTTTTTTTTTTTAACACAATTCTTACTTTCAAGAAAACAATTAATCAAGTTATGAGTTATACTTGATTGAACAGTTAACAGTTATCAGTTAACCAGTCACAATCATTTATATCTGTCCGACTTATCTGCGTTTGTTCTGTGGAACCGGACAAACCGGCTGAGGTGTTTCTTACTAAACCAACTTGATATGGTGTGTTTTTTTTTGTGTACCTGGACCTACCTGATCAGGTGAGGGTTCATAAATTCTGTTCTGACTGATCCCAGAATCTCATTGCTACTGTATTCCACCAGGCTCAGCTCCCCAGCGTTAAAAATCATACACACCTGGAAGATAAGACACAGTAGCATGCAGTATAATGGGGGCAGTAGTAAGGGACCTGGAAGTCACACAGGCACATGACACGACGGTACTGCAATTAGATTTTGCAATTTATCTCTCCTTAGCGAGTATCATCTAGCAGTGCTGTAAACCTTTATGGTAAAACCAACAAGTGGAGGTGTCTTTTAATATGATATAGAGAAAAGCCCCATAATAGCCTTTTCAATAATAATCTTCAAGCTGCCAAAAACACACACGTGTACTCACTGTTTCATTTTCAAAAAAGAACTTTTCGTTTCCCCCAGAACCAGGCCATGGCACCTGAAAGAAAAGCAGCAGAGTTAAGGCTTCAACTCAAATGTCCACCTCCATTTATTGTGAGAAGATATGTACGTATGATAAGACACAAACTTGAGGAAGCAAATGGATTTCATTCAAGCTGTTTAAAGCAGTCTTCAACAACAATGTGTGTCTTCAACATTTTTCCAAATTCCTCTCTATTATATTGGCATGTAGGCAGAAGTTTTAAAGGCTGACATTTTAAAACCTCAGCAGAAAAACTCAAACAAAAAGGTATGGCTGGATTTCAGCTGAAGTAAGTAAATGTGTTGAATTTGTGCGATTTAGGTGAAGGGACCCTTTAAGTCCTACCTCGCTCAGTTTATTTGTCAGCAGGTCTCCCAGAAGAAGAGTGTCGGAGGTGTGAGCCACCAAGTAGCGATCTTTGCCCATGATTTTGACTTCCTCTATCTCATAACCATAATAGGACTTCAGGACAACCCGGGTTCCTGTAGACAGGTTCCTCACTATCACCTAGAAGAAAGTGGAAGAGACAAAAATTAAAATAAAGAAAGAAATAAGACATGTTTCAATTGTATTTTTTTAAATAATAGGGGTGAAATTCAATGACTTGATGCATAAGCTTAATAAAACTGTATTGACCAAGGTCTACGTATCAGTTTATTTAGATATTACACAAATGAATCCATCTGCCCTCTGATAGAGTAAAATAACCTGAACAGCTGTAATTGCAGGCAGACACTCCCAACAGGAAAGAAAGAAAATGTTGCTTATGAACTATTGATGTAATTACACATCGACTTGTCTCAAGATTTTCTCAATCATAATCTCGTCAATTTTAATTGTGTATCTTATTTTTTCGAACAAGCACCAAAATCAACCCCTGTATGTTCCTAGATACTGTTTTACTTGAATTCATTAAATCTGAGTTATTCAACTGTTTGTTTTCAAATTCACATCACATTAATTGGCAAGAGGCAAAGACCAAAGTTAGGGCTAGGAAAGCTTATATTGTCCTGATGATGTCTACTCATTGTTTTTGCTATTGTTCGTGCAATTAAAGATACTTGGGCGCCTGGGTAGCTCACCTGGTAGAGCACGCGCCCATATACAGAGGGTCATTGTGACGCCGCGGGTTCGATTCCGACCTGCAGCCCTTTGCTGCATGCCATTCCCCCTCTCTCCCCTTTCATTGCTAAACTGTTCTATAAAATAAAGGTCTAAAATGCCACAAAAAAAATCATCTTAAAAATAAATAAAATATGACACTTCAGTTCTGTGGTTGTCTCTACCTGGCTCAGGCCAACATAAGTCATCTCAAACTTGTTCTTATAGATGGTTCTCCGTAGGCAGCAATCAAACAGCTCCACTCCCCCACACAGTGTTCCCTGTCAACACACAAATACACAATAAATAAATACATGAAACACCTATTACAGATTTGGTTTAGGTTTGTTTTTAACAGAGGAATACAAATACATGATTTTCATGCCATAGAAAGCTATTTAATATCAGTCTAAAAACAGGTAACGTAAGAGGCCAGAAAGAGAACTCTACATGCATGAACAGGTAAGCACTGCTGCAAATCTCCGAGCAAAGGGCACACTAACAGAAGTTAGCGTTAAAGTCACACTCTGGTTTAAAATATTGTGATAAATACGTATTTACAGCACAGAGGCGTGATCCATCTTTCTTCCAGGCCAAGCTGGTGATGGTGTAGAGGTTAAGAATCTCTTTAGGCTTGGCTTCATCCCACACGCCTCTCCTGGGAGCCCAGTTAAACACCCGCAACCTAGGGGAAACATCAGGGAAAGAAACAACTTGCTGACAATATACAACTGATATAGCATTCTATACTCAGCTGATGGGCATCACAGTACTGTCTGTATAAAGACTGAGGGACCATACACTGACCGGTCATAACTGCCAAACACAACCGACTGCCCGCTGGGGCTGGTGGCGGCCACGGTGAACTCCTTCTCTGTCCTGTCGCGGCTGTACTCAAATGTCTGCAGAATGTGACCTTCCTTGCTGTAGGCCACCACCTTCTTGTCACAGCCGCCCACCATGATGCTGTTTGCACCCCATGCCAGAGCGTAAGGTGGGCACGGGTGCATGAACAGCTTACCCTGTGTCAAAGTCAAAGTGGGAGGTGTTTTGTTAATCTGATAGAAGAATTAAAAACAAAATATATACCCTAAATGTTGCAGCAACCACTGATAAGTGTGGGTACCTGAGACTCTCCTGAACCTTCGTCATCGAAAAAATAGCGCACGACTGTCCCATCAGCGTGTCCAGACAGGATTCCTTTACCAGAAACACTGACACAGAACAGATAAATAACACTTACTGAGAGTACCACGGAAGAAAAATAAATAGGTATATAATTTGTCGACTTTTTGAGGACTAGGCCAATCAGCATGCACTGCTTCTTCTTTTTCCCCCAAATGTTTTGGGAGTATCAAACAGTGCACCTTATACTATCTGCTGGTCATAATTACATATTAATATGTATAATGCACTTACTTGGTTGCCAGTGAGACAACACAGGACTCTGTGCCGTAGATGGTTGATGACTTGTTTGTGAGAGTGTTGGCAAGACGAACCTATGGAAAAAAAATCTGAAAATTAAACATATTTATCACATTTCATTTATTATTTGACCTAAAACAGCTTTTGAATGCTGATATCTTTGGCTACAAGGCAGATAGCAGATATTACCACTGTATGGTAACAGCAGATATTACTACTGTATGGTAACAGCAGATATTACCACTGTATGGTAACAGCAGATATTACCACTGTATGGTAACAGCAGATATTACCACAGTATGGTAACAGCAGATATTACCACTGTATGGTAACAGCAGATATTACCACTGTATGGTAACAGCAGATATTACCACTGTATGGTAACAGCAGATATTACTACTGTATGGTAACAGCAGATATTACTACTGTATGGTAACAGCAGATATTACCACTGTATGGTAACAGCAGATATTACCACTGTATGGTAACAGCAGATATTACTACTGTATGGTAACAGCAGATATTACTACTGTATGGTAACAGCAGATATTACTACTGTATGGTAACAGCAGATATTACTACTGTATGGTAACAGCAGATATTACTACTGTATGGTAACAGCAGATATTACCACTGTATGGTAACATTTTTAAATTTCTATCTAACAGAATGGCAACAATTCTTTTAACTCAACCACTACTTCAAGCACTACTGCTGTCTGCTTTCCTACTGATATTTCTGTAATACTCCTATCAATTATAATAGTAATTCATTACATTTATTTAGCGCTTTATCATAGACACTCAAAGCGCTTCGGGGGGAAATACATGAACATAAGGGGAAAACATGTTGCTGACTTACCTTGCCATCCACTAATCCATAAACAATTGCATGCTCTGCAGGCCAAAGCAAGCAAGTCACAGCGTTCTGCAAGACAGTGAATAAAAAGCAGCATTACAAAGATGTCAGAAAGTTGGAAATTTAAACTTCCTACAAGGAAAAAAGCTTTCCAACATGCAAAAGCCATTTAAGTCAAATTTCAAAGTAAGAAACCCAACGACTTCCAAAGCACAGATATTACATTACATAAAAAGAACACTAAAACAGCAGCTAGAACTAGACGATAACTATACATGTTTAACATAATATTAATGAATCATTTGTTATCCCTTTTCAGCCGTACATGGCTTCAAGAATTGGCATCAGCTGTTTCTGGTCTAGCTAGATCCGGTGTGGTGGTGTAGTTTTTCTAACGTTACTTGTTGCTGCAACAGATTGTGAAAAAACTACAAAGTTTGCTAGGCCAAAAATAAAGTTAACGTGTTTAACTGACACTAGTAGAAACACAAGAATACATATGGTGCGTGTCACTAAGATTTTTATAATTTTTTTTTATTTAACAGGGCAACTGTCTCTTTAAGCATGCGGTTCACGGTTCAGTGTCTACTCCCGTTTACTTACCGTCTGCACAAATTTGTTGCAAATGGCTTTCTTGTCGCCCCTAGGAGAGATAACACTGATAAAAACCGGTTTGCAAGCATTAACGTAGATAACAAAATCCAGATTAATAGGGGAGATGCAATCAGCCACAGGACATTACCAATCCTCTCCAATTTTGTAGACAAAGATGATGTTGTCGGACTGACCGATGGCGATTTTGGTGGAGTCCGGAGAAAATGCCATGTCATTGACAACATAGCTCTGTTTTCCATACTGATAAAAGAATACATTGCATTATTATTAACACACAACCCTCTGTTAGAGGACGATATTTTAACAACGTACAGTGAGATGTCATGGACAGAATTGTTCATTTTTATTAATTATTAACCCTTGTGTTGTCCTCCTGGGTCAAAAAGATTAACACTTAAACATTTTCATCGCTTTACTAACTTTTTTTGGTTTTGTTTTCACTAACACCAACTTACTACCACTAGTTTTAAACTACTTTTTAGAATTCATGGTCAATAACCCTCATTTATATAGAATTATACCTAATATTTGAGTTAAAAAGCAGAAATTGATCTTAACTATTAGTCAAAATTATTTTGACTAATAGTTCAGATCAGAGGAATCAATTTTTTTTGTGGTAATTTGGTCAAAAAAAAAACATATTTCTGATATAGACATTTTTACAAGGGGTCAAATTTGACCCGAGGACAACAGGAGGGTTAAGATGTTGTATGATATGGTCCTGCGGTATCAGGTGTATTAGGAGAAAGAAAAGGAAAACATTGTTTTGTACAATATATGCACGATATATATTGTGTCTGTGTAACGTGTTAACTAAAATGTTTCCAATAGCAATACTTGTAAAAGTTTGTAAAGAGTGTTGTAGTCTGTCTTAGTCTCTGCTGTAAAACACTGCAAATAAACTCTGAAAAGCCTCATTAGATCACTTCCTATTGATAATAAGTGCAGTATTGATCAGTTCTATAATTTGAGTATTCAAGCATACTTATGTGGAATAAAGAATTGTGTTGAAATAATAAGTTTGGGTTAAGATCTACCCAGCCATCAGTGGAAGAGTTATCAGTTTTATAATAAATTATATCCATCATATTAGATGTGGCAACAATGTCTGTAGCATACTTTATTTTACCAGAAGGCCAATTTAAACGGCACATGTCATGTTAATACATTATACTACTTCCATAAGATTCTGTATATGGTTTTTGTCCATCTTCTTTCATCTGTATATATACCGTATGTATATATTTAATGGGCTCTGCAAGATTCATATTCTGTTTTATGCAGCAATGCCACAAGCTTGATACACTCAGATGTCCTTTAGATACAAGATGACAATACTTCAATACTTCCTATACTTCAAATACTTCAAAATAACTCACTAAAACGCTCGTCTTTATGGTCCCCTTTGGCTTTTATGTTCAGGGCTCCTTACAATTGGAATCATTTTCCTGTAAATAATTGATCTCTGGCTTCATTTAGCTTATTTTTGTTTTTCAATCTCTTATTTTAAAAGAAATGACATGTGTTTTCTGCAATACGATCACTGAATCGCCTTTAAAGTGAGAGGATACATGCCAAGGGGTTAATTGATATAATAAATTAGACAACATTAGGCTAACTGTACACCTGTCTCACCTTGGAGTCTAGGGGTTTGGTGGAGAACTTGTCCCTCCTCTCTCCTTGCTCATCATAGAGAAGCACCACTCTGTCAACAGTGCAAACAGCGAGCTTAGTGCTATTCGGTGCCCAGGCCATGCATGTCACCTTGGCAGCACCCTCCTGTGAAGGAAGGCAGAGAAACAACGTGATAACGAGCCCATGCCTTAGCCGAGCATCCCTAGTTAGCTAGTTTTAGCTAACCCCATACATCACATTATGTTCTGTAACGACATGGGCTCGCGCCAAAAGCCATAGCAAATGTACCTGTTTTAACTATCAAAGCTGATATAATTTGTCGACTGCTATAACATAACGTTTGGCTATGCTTGAATCATTAAGACGCTGTCTTCAGCTAACTCGGTGCGTATTAGCAGTACTTTTATCAACCAAGTAACGCTCCGCAGTTGCTAGCGAAAACCTTAAGGTAACTTAACGTTAACGTAATGGTGAAAATGTTAACGTTATTTAAGTCACTCAAATGCCGTATTGACAAGAGGAAATCATTTTGTTACAGCTTTCGAGTCGTGTTATAAAATAACGTTACATAGTCATACTTTTTAATTGACTGTTGCTCTCCAGCCTCAGCTAACGTTAGCATTAGCTAACTTATCACTGCACTTACCTGGGGTGTTAATAGCGTTTTAAGATGCTTCAGTTGCATTTTCAGAGGACTTTAGGAAGCTCGTACGTGGAAGAACGTTATTAGTGCTGATATAGAGTGAAAACTTTAGATTATGGCCATTTTGTTGACCTGTTCCGAGACAGCAGCTAGCAGGGAGGGCATCTTTGTAGTAAACACAACTGTGATCTCCTTAGTTACCTCCGTAGTTTCCTCCTGATCTCCTTAGTTACAGCTGGGGCGGGGACTAATGGTGCATTTAAAGCTATGGGAAATGTCACACGCTGTTAAAAATTGCATGGTTTTGGTTCGACTAATTTGTTTGTTTGTAATTGTTAGTTTGTTTTAATTAATAACTAACATCTGTGTATGAGCAAAAATCTGAAATATAGTATTAAAAGCGTTTCATAGGCTCCGTGTTTCCAAAGCTATGATCTCATAGACTAATATATGTATACAGTCTATGGTCACAATTATAAAGCAAGCAATATAAAAAGACACAACAGTGCAATGTTACGGATGTGTGTTGAAGTTGTTCACAGTCAGAAAGTGAGTAGGTTATTCTTTTAGACGTCAATAACGACCTTAATAAAGAGAAGTCTGAGTCCGTATGACCAGAACTTGTCTTTATGGTGAAAAAGATTCCTGGAGATGCCGGGGATTGAACCCGGGGCCTCATACATGCAAAGCATGCGCTCTACCACTGAGCTACATCCCCTTCCATGTTTCCAACTCCGAAGAGAAAGGTTAAATAGCTGATTCTCTGAGAACTCAAGGGCACTTTATTTATTTGATGACTGATTGATTAGTTACTTTGACGCTTTAGATTATTAATGCAAAATATCAACTAATAAATGATGCTGCACTATTATAGATTATACCATGGTCTGGGTGGATACTCAATTCTGATTGGCTGCAGGGTGTCCACAAATAAGTGATATAGACCACCATGAGTTCTAAAGGAGATTACTGGTTTGCCGTTCTAAATGAATGCGCTACATTAAAAGAACAATATATTTGAATTAGTTATTTCCAACAGTGAGTGTAGTCCTTCGGTGCCTCGTCCTATAGACACCACAGGATGGCGCTAACATACAAGCTGCCAGAAGTCACACTGCCACTCTGAACTGACTTTGTTTCACAGCGATCATCTCTCGGCTGGTCGTGACGGCCAAATGAAGCTTCGGGAACCAGTGTCTTTATTTTCTGAGCCCACTAGATGGCGCTCTTGGTTTTAAGAGAAAGGCCTAAGGCGTTCCAATTCAGTATATTCTCAACCAGTTGTTAAACAGAGAGCGCCATCTAGTGGGCTCAGAAAATAAAGACACTGATTCATGAAGCTTCATTCGGCCGTCACTGTCGTCTGGTTCTGGATCCCTACTACACATGGCATATCATTTGTTCGTGAAAATCTTTAATTTGATTTAAGGACGATGACGTGGCTGATAGTATGTCGCCGAAGTACTTACTTAAGTTACCCAGCATAAATGAAGCGGTAAAAAAATTCCCGGGTTTCTTGACAAAAATGACAAAAAATATGTAATGACAAATGTAACCTTATGAATGGATTAATTAATAAATGGATTCATTAACTAATTTCATGTTTTATTGAGTCAGGCCAGATATAAATAGAAGTAATGAAAACAAAGTGTCACCCTAGGCAAATAAAGAGAACAAACACCCAATAAATATGTAATTAAACTGAAATATACCCATCCTATCAGGCTAAACCAGATTCTAGTTGAAATAAAACCTTAGTTCAAATGTAATCATCTCCACAATATGACCCAGAGACACTTTCCCCTTCCCTCCCTGCCCTCTGACCTTTGTCAACTTTCTTATAAACAAGTAACTGGCAGCGCAGTCAGTTCCTGGCATTTTCTAATCCACAGAATGGAGTTGGCTAAGTAGACTAAGATATTAATGGGATTACAAGACTATTTATGGGCTCGGGAGAGGAGGGCTGCAGCAGAGTAAGCCAACCATACAAACGGCTATACATGCATCTCTACTACTAGCTTCTTTTTGCAGTTTCAGGTCATTACTGTGCATCAAAGACATTCTATTCTACATTTTTGTCATTACTATTAAAAATATCCCACAAAGATCCCAAAATAAACACTGAATATGTCTTCAAGGCTTGATATAGCTCTTGTCCTCTGTACCATAGAACCCCATCGTTGGCCACAAACAATAAAAACCCATCAATCCCACACACTGTCCTGCTGCCACAAATACTCACTGGAGCACAAAATGTAAATTAAACACACTATTTCTTCTTGTTTTAGAATTTTTTTTTTAAAAACTACTCGGGCCACATGTTTTAACCCTTCTGTTGTCCTTGGGTCTAATTTGACCCATTTAAAAAATGTCTATATCTGAAATATGAGTTTCTTTTTAATCAAATTACCACAAAAAATGGATTAGATTCCTTACAACGCTCTTTGCAAATACAACTGATCACTTTCATTCCTGACTAAACTCATCTGTAAATTCCTCTGATCTTAACTATTAGTCAAAATAATTAATTTCTGCTTTTTTAACTCAAATATTAGGTATAAATCTATATAAATGCAGGTTATTGACCATGAATTCCAAAACGTACTGTAAAACTAGTAAGGTGGTGTTAGTGAAAACAAAAACAACAAAAAGTTTGAAAAAAAAGGCACAAAAATGACACATTTGTGTCAGTTTTTTTAACCCGGGAAGACAACACAAGGGTTAAAAAATTACTGAGCCTTTATGTGTTTTGAAAGATTTAAGTCATCTGGTGGAATAAATGGGCTTTGGGCTGAGCGCCACACAGAATAAAACATTGCTGGTTGTGGTGTTTTCTTCATATTTGTTGTGAATTTAAAAAAAATTAAAAATAAATAACTTTACACATAATTGCAAATAAAAGAAACTAAGAAATAGAAAATTATAAAATCCCCCTTTTTTATTTTGGTTGAATTTCATAGTTACTCATATACAGATCGTCCACATTGAACCACAACAGTGAGTGACACTAACACCCCCCCCCCCAGCATGTGTTATTCTACTCAATTTAACATTTTCTTGCCACTCTGAAGACAAATACAGCAATTCTGGTAGATTGTCCCACTTGTCAATCGAGTAATAAGAACACAGATCCAAAAGCATCGGTCCTAGGAGGGAACGTTAGCGCCATGCTAACTGCTTTTAGCGTACATTAACATGGAGTTTGTATACACTAATACAACGTATGCTATCTGGTTAGCACAAAGCATTCAACCCAGTATTTAAAGTCGACACACATGACTTTAGAGTCATCAATTAACACCCAAGTTGAGCAACAAGTTGAACCCCATTGTAGTAATATTACGTTTAAATTATGGTGCTTCTATGTCACAAATAAAAAACAAAATTTAAAATGTATGTACACACACATTAATTCCAAAAACATTCACAATAAGGAATAATGTCAGTTATTTTGCTGTTTTATGAGTTATTTACAACCATTACAAAAATAATAAATAATGTATTTTCTGTGGTCTATGGCCTCGTTGGCTTTACGCTTTTAATGTGAGAAGATCTAAAGAAAGAAAATGATTCCTGAAATGTTACGGGTCACTTAGAGTTGCAGGTTTTAAATGTTCAAAACTGATAGGCTTCGAGTCCTCATGAGTCCTATGAGGCTATGACCTCATAGCCTCTTATGAGGTCATAAGGGGCTAGATTCCAGATCGGCCCATCTGAGCTTTCATTTTCTCAAAGGCAGAGCAGGATACCCAGGGCTCTGTTTACACCTATCACCATTTCTAGCCACTGGACCATAAGCAGGCTGGGGGAATGCATATTAACGTGAAAAAAACTTCATAAAGTGAAATTTCATGCCATAGGACCTTTAAGATTGAGGAGTTTTAGAAGTTGAGGGTGGCCTTTAACTTTAGCTGGATACACAAACACACTATGGCCTTTATTTGTTGTGGGAGAAAAACAAAAGAATGACCTTCAGATTCCCCCTGCCACTGAAAAAAAAAACTATAAAATTCACCTACAAACAACAGTACTCCGCACTTGACAACAGCACATCAACCTAAGACCTAAAATGGCAACAAAATGTTAGTCGGCGAACATCTTGTTTTATGAAACAATAACAAAAAAAAAACCCTGTAATGATCGATTCAATAAGTCTCATTTAAAAGGAACGGTTTCACTTTTTTGCTTTCCTGCTGAGTTAGATGAGAATATTGATCCCACTCTCTACAACTAGCATATGGTTAGCTTAGCACAAAGACTGGAAACAGCTAGCCTCTGCTAACCCTGATTAATTAACATGATATGTTGTGTTTGTTTAATCTGTACAAAAAGTAAAAAATAAAAAAAATAGAAATTACCAAGGAATGTGTCGCAGCCAGGAGCCGTGACTCTCATACAGACAGTGAATAAGCATATTTCCCAGAAAATGTCAAACTGTGGCTTTAAAAAAAAAAAAGGAAGATTTGCCTCAACTGTCGTTACGTAGATATGACAAAGTTTCTGTGTCCATCACGTCATTTCAACACACAAACTCCTGCAGATCCATGGCGCGTTGGAGATCAGAAAACAGATTTAGATAAGCAGACTGCAAGACATTTATGAAAAATAAAAGCTCGCTAAAATTATTTTACACGATTAATAATCCTCACGTTCTGGAAGTAAAGTGTGTTAAACATGGAACTTTGGGAAGAACTTGCACCTAAAGTATGGACTGCACCAGATAGAGTAAACATTACTCAATAGCATGCATTGATTGTTGGCGTGGTGAAGAGGTCGGAGTCAAACCCGGGCCCGCTGCGTCGAGGAGTAAACCTCTATATATGGGCGCCCACTCCACCAAATGAGCCATCGGGCACCCATACCACAAATCAGTCTACAAAACATTTTGTGAATTTAGTTGAGTGAAAATGCACTCATGTAACTGAGGTGTATTCATTAGCATAAGCTGATCATCATGAATCATGAGACTGAACACACCATGCAGTCTTAGTGAATCTGGACCTGCGTTTAAGGATCATCAGATGACTTAAAAGTTGAAAGTTTCTGTTCTTCTGAAAGTGAGAAGTAAAATAAAAAGGTTTACACCCTAAACTGAGGGTAAAAAAAAAAGATAACCATTTCAAATGGCAACAGACGCGACTTCAAGGTGCACGGACACTAATGCATATTACACAAACAAATTTGACAAACTGAACTGTGGCTTACAGAGCAAAAGGCGTTTCGCCCTCAACGAGAGTTATTATGGGTTGGCTACATGGAGCTGTTGGCTTTGGTCTACGGAAAATAGTCTGACTGCAACACAAGAAGGAGCGCAATAATCGGACAAAACATGAATAAAAAAAAAGTTTCTTTTCTATGATATGGCATAGATTTCGCTGGGGGTTATATTGTTTAGCTGAGGGTGGCACACAATGACATACGGGCTGGTACAAGTGTCTAGTGTGTGTGTGTGTGTGTGTGTATAACCAGAGTCTGCATGTCTGTAAGGTTAGACTAGGCTGATTTTTCATCTTTTGTGTTTCGGGCTGTGGACTGTATTCCAGTGCTGTACAGTAAGCGGGCATGCATCCGGGGAAAATGCATGCACATTGGTGAGGAAAGCCTGGACTCTGCTCCTGATCCATGCTCTATGTCTTCTGCTCCAGGTTTTGGCTCAGACATTTAACATTAAAGACTTCAATCTGTCAGTCACTTCTGCTGCATCACATCTCTTCTGTTCCCCCTTCCCACATTTCAGCATTCATGTGAAATGCAGTAGCATCCCGATTTAAAAACGTGTGTGTGTGTGTTAGTCCTTCTTTCGAAAGAAGAATACTGTATTTTTTACCACCACACATGGCATCAAGAGCTTGATTACAAAGATGAACATTAGAGGGTGTTAATGCAACATTTAACTGAATGGGATTGTTCGGTAAAACAAGACTGAAGGAAGAACAGAAACGGTCCTCCACACCCACATCCTCGTGCTGCTGGCTTCTGATGACGTGTACGCGTCACGAGTGGCATCCAATTCCATACTTGAGTTATTTTACCAAAAATGTTTCCTTTGTTTTGTTGGAGAAACAACTCCAAAACAAGTTAAAGGGGGAGAGAGAAAAAAAAAAGGTCCTCTTGTTGGTCACGAACGTCTACAGTGGAGGGAGACGCAGGGGAGGTTGTGATAGAGATCATTTAAATCCTGGTCTGGATAGCAAAACAATAATAAAGATCCCCTTTCCATGTTGTGGTTTGCCCTCTTATCTCCCCGTTTATGCCATCGTCCAGTGTCACATCCTTACTGGTTGTAATGGGATGACAACAACAGATTAGTGACGAGTCCAGGCATGTTGCCAAGCCTAGCCCTGGATGACGGAAACTGTTAGATCACATCTAGCCCAGGCCAAAGTATGTGGCAAGCTAATAGGAGAAATGGGATTCAAATTTTCAGTGAGGGTCTCAGTATTTTCAGAGCATCAATACTCCTCCATAACTTGAGTTCTGCCTTACAGGTGTTGTCCAGTGGGTTTATCAGGTGGGTTAAGGGGCCAGGATTAAGGTGTGGGTCTGGGGTGGCTGGTGGCTTTGGGCTGGTTGATCTCTGGCAGCAGGTGAATGGGGCTGGATCATAGAAGGGGCTCGAGAGGCTAAAGAGGGACAAAAGTGGAAGTCAAACAGATATTCAAAAGCAACTTCATCCAGATGCAAAAAGACACTTATTCCTAACATACAACTTCAGAATACTGTCCCTTGGTTGTCCACAAACAAATTACATAACAGCTGCTCTTTATAGAGCTCCTTCTACCTGTGGGATGCTTTACCCTGCATGTGGACCTATAAAAGAAATCTCACCTACCTGCTTTCACTAGTTGAGGCTCATCCGCTCCGTCACTTTCCTGTGGGAGGAGAGGAAGGGACCCATGTTACCCCGATATTATACACTTCCTCACGGCAAAGTTTAAATCAAATTTCTCCTCTGAATATCTTCAAACCCAGTTGGACAAAATCCCTTTTATCATACAGGTTGTCTGCAGGTTTCAAAATGTTTTACTTCAAAACCTTTACAATTTAAACCAAAATATAAAGGCCGTAAAAACCTAAATATTTCTGATAAAGGAGGGGAAAAAAAGAGATAAATGGCATAAAAAGAACCAAAACACAGTAAGTTAATTTGATTATTAAAACATACAAACAGATAGACAGCTCCTTATTAGACAACACAGTTCTGTATTAAACAAAAAGTAGACATGCAGGGCAAAGAAACTTAATTTTTTGCATAAAATATCTGATGATTGCAACACTAATATAATAACTAACATAACCGGCTTCTTTAGTGTTTAATCTCGACATGATGAAGTGTCAAACACAAGACGATGCAGTTACAACAGTGACATAACAGAGTATAAAAGGTTAAAGCTATTAGGGCTGCACAATATATCATTTTTGTATCGTTGTTGCAATGTCAACTGGCGCAAAGACCATATCGCAAAAAACACTCAGAGATTATTTATGTTAGTTGAAAGAATACTAAAATCAGTAGAAAACGGCGCTTTAAAATGCAAAATGTCATTCTTCTTTTTAGTTGTGCCTTCAATATTCAATTCAATTTGTTCAATAAAAGAATGTTGTAAATTATTTCCCTTCATTTGTTTTCAATTCAACAAGCACCTTGTTGTATTTTAGCAGAATACTGAAAAGCAGCAGAACTGTTTACACTTTAATATCTGTTTATTTAAGTAATATCGTTATCGCAATATTCAAAAAAGTCATTGCATATCGCATATTGTCCTCATATTGTGCAGCCCTAAAAGCTACAGTAATTAATTCAGCCATGCTCATCTTCTCGCAGCAATGCAAGCAAAGGTACAGTGACGTAACGCAACACTGATGACAGACGTATGGAAACAACATGCAGGTACAAGATGAGTTGAGTGACGTGATGAATGCAACAGTGCAGTGGGAATTAGACAGATTGAGCGGGTTTGTTGTGGATGAGTGAAGAGTGAGCCACATACAGCCAGACGGGCAGCTAATGAGCATGGGCGAGCAACACCAAGGATGAAGACAACGACGACGCGTGAATTAAGACGAGGCGGCTCTTACGAGTCATTTAGACTCTGGTAGAGTCTCTCCGGGGTTCTCTTCCCCTGCTGGACTGGCTGGGGTCGGCGTCTGGGGCTCAGGTGGAGCCATGGGCAGTGGCAAGGGGATGGGCTGACTCTGGCCTTCTGGGTTTTCTGGACCCAGGTTAGATTTGGGCTGGCCTATGATTACTGTGTAACCTATTGGGGATGGGAGCATGAAAACACAAATCATGTAGCGTGACAGCATGTTGAATTCACTAGTGAGGTTACAGAAAGCCTTTAGGGTTGCTTATATTTCTACAGAAGCAGTTTCCACATTAACAGACATGACGTTTTTCAAGATACCAACATGTTACCGGATTTAAAGCAAGATTTTTATTTATTCATCTTCAAAGCTGAAAAAGCTGCCTCAGTATGGGTGCCTGGGTAGTTTACCTGGTAGAGCTTGGTAGACCCATATACAGAGGTTTACTCCTTGACACAGCGACCACAGGTTCGACTCCAACCTGCAGCCCTTTGCTGCATGTCATACCCCCTGCTCTCCCCTTTCAAGTCTAAGCTGTCCTATAGAAATAAAAGGCCCCAAAAAATCATCTTAAAAAAAGAAGCCTCAGTATATCATGTCTCTTCTCAAATTTAAAAACAGCGACAGACGTGCTTGAATTATGTTTTGTGTCCAAAATGCTTCTGCCTTCTAACAACAGATCAGAGATTATTAACATAGTCCAGAGGATATTAATGTGTACTTTTCTTGCAAGAAAACCCCAAAGGAGCAGCAAAGAAAACAATTACAATAAAATGGCTTAAAATGAGTCGCCAAACCCAACTGAATGGCTAACAATGGTAAGAAATATTTACACATGGAACAAATGACATATTCGTTGAGATTACAGGGGGAACTTTTCATTGAAAGATGGGCACCATTAATGACAGTGACGTTAGAACTTACTCAGATTAGATCTGCCAGGTGAACCTGTATACAACCCAGGTCTTGTTTTAAGTTGATGTTCTGTTTATTTTCAATATTGTTCATTATTTTTTTTATTTCTTCCTCTTCCTTGTACTTCTGGACATATTCTCATGTGGACTTGACCATATACGCAAGAGCGTGTGAATGTTATGACCCCTTGTAAAGAATATTGTTTCTGAGTGGAATTAATAGCTGTAAAAGGAGATCCAAAAAGTTGAAGGAAAAACAGCAAAGGCTCCAGTAAACAAACACAAGAGTGGAAGAACAAGACCAACAGACGGCTCTAAATCTATGCACCACCTCCCTCTAGACTCCGTTAACCCTCGTGTTGTCTTCCAATCAAAATCAACGCTTTTTGTTTTGCTTTTTTAAAAACGTTTTATGTTTTTGTCCATTTTTTCATCACTTTTGACGCTTTTTTTCAATGTTCGACACTACGTAACACAAACTTATTAACTGTAATTTTACAGTTATTCTTTCAAATTATGGTCAATAAACCTCATTTATAGGAAATTATACCTAATGTTTGAGTTAGAAAAGCAGAAATTAGGAATTATTTAGACTAAAATTAAAGGAATGGATGTTGATGATAATCACAGACTGGAATATGTCAACTTTTACTCAATACTATTTCAAAAACACTTCCATTTGTTGAAATGCTATAAAATTGAATAAGACGCCCCAAAATTAATGAAAGTAGAGATTTGTACTTGGCAAAGAGCGTTGGGTGGAATCAATCATGTTATTTTGGGGAATTATAAATAACATTGATATAGGAAAACGGGTCAATTTGACCTGAGGACAATATTAATTCAAAAAAGGTAATATTTCAAGTAATGTATACAGTATATTATACATGTATTATAATGTATATTATATGTATAATTGACGACCGCACATAAAGCTGTAACAACTCCAAATTTGGCTGTAAAACTAATTGTCTCAGAAATAATTGTGATTAACAAAATAATTCTCTCTTTCAGTCAAATTTAAAAATATTCATTACTTTCTTTAAACAACAATCATTAAAGTTTTGAATGAATTCCAGGATACATCTTTTGGTTATATCACTATTATCTGACCCAGATAATGTAATAACACTATGTAATATATGTAAAAAAAACATTATGTAATCTAATCGCATAGTGGTTAATGGATCATGTATTGTATAAGGTGCGTTAAATGCACTACTTGTGGGAGCCGTATTGTCTCTCGGATGTACAACAGCAAGAAAAGAAAAACCCAGGAAGAAATAATATTTACAACCTGAGAGCCTAAACCATAACCATGGTAACTGCCCTCTCACCTCCGTCCTGCTCTGCTTTGATTTGGGCCTCCAGGTCTTCAGGGTCGACATACTGGTAGTGGTCCTCATCGTCAGGTGGTTTACACTTCCCACAGCAGAAACAGCAGCAGCAGCAGCAGCAGCAGCAGGTGAACATGGTGCAGCACAGTACCAGACTCTGCAGGAAGTAACAAGCAAAAACAAAATAACTTTTAAGACCATTTTCAGCCATATGAGAGCAAACAGGAGCATCTAGTACTGTTTTTTTTAAAGATTATTTTTTGGCCATTTTAGAGCTTAATTTGACAGGACAGCTGAAGACAAAAGGGGAGACAGAGGTGGGAACGACATGCAGCAAAGGGCCGCAGGTCGGAGTCGAACCCAAGCCCGCTGCGTCGAGGAGAAAACCTCGATGTATGGATGCCCACTCTACCATCGGAGTTATCTGGGGACCCATCTAGAACTGTCTTTATCTCCAAATTAATTAACACTGGGACAACTCAAATTATCAACAGTTTATTTAATCCTTTTGAATACTGAATTGTGCTGGCATATTTTAGGGCTAATGCATGTGTGAGAGTTATATGGCACTTTATAATCTTAATCTAAATCAGTGAAAAAAGTTTGTGACAAGATAGGAAAGAAGATATGATTTCTGACACATTATAAGCTTCATAAAATGGTAGCATTTATTGGTTGCTTATTGCATTAGATAACAGAGTGTATTTTCTTTTGAATCCCTATCATCCTAATATATTTATCATATAATTTTCCAATTCTGAATGTTTTATTGTCTTTCGATACTTCATGTGATTGTACTTTCTGTGTTTTTCTGTATTTGTCTTTGTAATCGAACTCAATGACACTGAAAATGACAGTCAGCCCCTCAATGATCTCTCGGGGATAAATAAATGTTGAATACATCAATAGATTGTAAAGGTGTTAACCACGTGTACGATCAAATTAAGGCACTGCAAATAGACAAATATTATGTGTCAGTCTCTTCCTAAACTGGCACATATGTGCAATAAAGCAAGCCAACAATAGTTTCCACTTTTAGAATTGATTAATATTAGCCTGGTTGTATGCAAAAAGCAAAGTGATTTTACTGAAACAAGCCCTCAAAAAAGTAGCACGAATTGTCGCCTATTTGCACAAGTAGCGATTTTAAAAATCCATGTATGTTGTAAACAAACCAAAGCACAAACCTTAAACCACCATTTGGACATGAGGAAGTAATATTTGACGCTCTCCTCTCCGAACTGTTCAGACACGTACAGGCCCATGGAGCCATACTCGTCATAGATCTTCCTCTTGGTCTCATCATTTAAAATAGAGTTGGCGTTGTTGATCTCCTTAAACTTCTCCGCGGCGTCTGGGTTGTCTGGGTTCTTATCCGGGTGGTACTTCAAGGCTAGTTTCCTGACAGGAGAGAAGAAGAGCACACAGGACATCACTCAATGTAAAGTGAAGCAGAGGTGGAAAGATTTTAGGTCAAGGAAGGAGGGATGGGGTTGGGATTTTATTCATTTTAGGCTATTTTGATCTTCAGTTTATTGATGAATAGCAGATAAGTAAATGATAAAAGGAGGGAAATTCACAACTGCGTTGGTCTTAAACTAGCAAAGACACTGTGCCCTGCGCCGGGTGCAAGAGAGGGCCGATATTCAGCATTTTGCAATCTATATATCCGTATCGGCATTTATAATGGCTGATTTTTTAAAAATAATCAGAATAATTTATAATAAATAAATGATTCTAATAAATGAATATTAAAAAAAATAAAAACGGACTGTCAACCATGTTATGAGCGTTGGCGTTGCATAGTCTGTCCACCAGAGGACGCTCTACAACATCCCTGTTAGTGATGGCGTTGTATAGTCTGTCCACCAGAGGACGCTCTACAACATCCCTGTTAGTGATGGCGTTGCATAGTCTGTCCACCAGAGGACGCTCTACAACGTCCCTGTTAGTGATGGCGTTGCATAGTCTGTCCACCAGAGGACGCTCTACAACGTCCCTGTTAGTGATGGCGTTGCATAGTCTGTCCACCAGAGGACGCTCTACAACGTCCCTGTTAGTGATGGCGTTGCATAGTCTGTCCACCAGAGGACGCTCTACAACGTCCCTGTTAGTGATGGCGTTGCATAGTCTGTCCACCAGAGGACGCTCTACAACGTCCCTGTTAGTGATGGCGTTGCATAGTCTGTCCACCAGAGGACGCTCTACAACGTCCCTGTTGGCAACACTGAACACTGTTTTTGTTCAGAGGACTTTAAGTTTCATATCTTAAGTTTGTATTTTTATACATTTTATGTATCAGAACTTTAATACATTTTGATGTTCCTCTGTTCTGTTATTCTCTAATTATCATATTATTTTAGTGAGAACTCATAAATAACTACAAATAACTAATGTTTATAACGCGTTTCTGGATTTACTTTAAAAATATACAGTATATCGGCCGATATATTGGCATATCAGATTTTTAAATAACCAAATAGTCGTATTGGCATCAGCCTTAAAAATCGGTCAGCCTCTAGTACATATAGTATCTTGAATCTTACCTGTACGCTTTCTTGATGTCCTCAGCCGTCGCTCCTTTCTCCAGGCCTAGCACCTTGTATACACTCTCCCCAGCGGTGGACATCTTCCTTTGGGGGCGGGAGGCGTTCGGTTCAGCCATGGCTCACCTCTGTTATGAGAAAAACAAACATCCCGGAGTCAAAAAATATTTAAAGATAATGACATATTATTAAATATTGCAGTGCATTGCTATGTTGCAATAGTCAGACCCTGTTTACATGTACATGGTTGTTTGACAAACAGAGACATTTCCTTTTGTTTGTGCCTTTCTTTTACACGCAAACGGAGAATTTGCCTCTAAAAACGAGTCTTCCTCCGGCCAGAGTGGAGATTTTGGAAGTCTTCGTTTGCACGTAAACTGAGACAACTGGAGGTTTATGGCCATTTTATTGGGAGGTTATTTTGTGTCTCTGGTGCTTCCACATGCATACAAACTTGGAAAAAAAACTATCTATGTTGTTTAGATTTTCTGAATGTCCTCTGCCTTCAGTCTCCGGGTGAGCTGTTCAACATCTGCACGGCTTTCTACGTCACTAGCCGAGACGAGCTGGCTAACCATAGCATGCTAGCTCGTTCTCAATGGCAAAACATTGCTCCAACACACACTAGTTGACCATAATCTCCAAAAGAACTACTTCCTGTCCCTGTTCTGCAGGTATTCTGGTACAACCTCAAAATACAATGATGAACTTGAAAATGAGCATAATATGTGCACTTTAAATGATCAATTATCAAAATTGTGGCTGATAAATATCATTTTACGGTTTTACTTCTAAATTACATGACATCACAACATGTCATCCTTCAATGGCATTGAAAGGTGACACCTACAACTGGGCTTCTGATAAGTCCAGGATTAAGAAGTTGTAGAGTGAAGATAAGGGAAATGTCAGAGGATAGGATGTGAGTAGTATATAACCACGACGTTCCACTGCTGGGATTGCTCCGTTGCCGCCAAAATCCGCCGGCTTTCACTCACAGGCTGGATATCCGTCTGTCTTTGGGCGTTCTTTGTGTTAGCATTTTAAACTTGGTGGATTTATGATGACTGTGGTCATCTTTTCTCAGATCTCTGCAGGGTAAATCCAGACAGCTAGCTAGAAAACCTGTCCAATCAGTGTTTTCTGTTGCACGACTGAAACAACTTTTAAACGTACACGTTCCACCAAAACAAGTTCCTTCCGAGCCTATTTTGCAGCAGCACCACAGCTTTTCTCCAGCGCTTAGCACCGCACAAGACGACTGTGATTGGTTTAAAGAAATGCCAATAAACCAGAGCACGTTCTCCTCCCATCTCCGAATGCTATGTGGAATAGCCAGACCCTCCTCCTGAACACTTTGGAGGAAGGTCTGGCAAAGCGAGACTACGGTGTGAGGAAACAATATGCTTTTTAGTCTGTGAACACGTAGAATTAGAGCTCATTCTCATTTGTGTAAGGTGATTTATTTTTATATTTTAGCAAAATTAGATGCCAGTTTTCCAGTCCAAGTAAACAATGCAGGTTTTATGTATCCATCCGTTTCATTGTCTAAACTACACTTCAACACATTTTAGATTTGGGGGGTCCCAGAAGTGAGGAATCGAGTCTTGGGTTTAGGCGTACAAACTCCTTTAATTACATCTGCCCTCACCATTGTATCATAACTTGATATTATGACTTGAAGTACGTACATGTTAGTTATTGCTTCACAATTACAGTAAACAAAAAAAGGATTTTTATTGAACTATGGTTACTGTATACACACACTCTCACTGCTGATAATGCTGTTTGGGATGTTGGCTAAAGAAGATTACATTTTGCTGATCTCGCAGATTACCCATCTTAGTCCATGTCAGAGAGGGCCAACGACCTGGTCAGACTGTAACTAGACAGCCCTGCAAGCGCAACACTTACACATCTATGTTATTGTTTTTAATACAGCATGGGATGGAAAAATCATAGACAGACAAAGGGAATCATATTGTACAGCAGCTTTAAATCAGACCAGAGTGCTTTCATTAAGCATTTCCCCTGCAGCCTCCATTAGATGTAAACATAGAAAAAAGCACAGAAGATCTGTCTATTCACACAGGACTATTATTATCAGACTAGCTTTCTAGCATATGGTTGGCCTTTTGCTTTGGATGTTGTTATTTACTTTAGATATTACAAAGTGGGGAGATTTGCACGGTATTTAATACTCCGACGACCTTTGCAATTATTACAAATCCCCAGCTTATGCTAGAATTCCTTTATTTGAGGAGAACTCTACAGCTGTGTGATTAGTCTACTAATTTTTTCGGATCCCATCTCTTCTTCCGACTATTTTGCCCTACTGGGGCTTAGCCTGCTTACAAGGATTCTCCAGCCGTCTCGGTTCTGAGCAAGCCTCTCCAGTTGTCCCCAAATGTGGTGTGTCGTCTTGACATCGGCGTCCAGTTCTCGCTGCCAGCTGTTTCTGGGTCGACCTCTCTTCCTGTTCCCTTGGAGGTTCAATGACAGAGCTGGCTAACCGTAGCGCATGCTAGCTTGTTCTCAACGGCAAAACACTGCTCCAACACACACTAGTTGACCATAGTCTCCAAAAGAACTACTTCCTGTCCCTGTTGTGCAGGTATTCCACAAGTGGTCTTCATCTAGAAGAAGTCTCCCAGCTGATCCTGCCTTGGACTGACCAAAGCTGGAGAAACAGTTATCTAGCTGATGGGATCTTACCGAGCTACTGAGCATGTGCAGCTCCCAACAAAGATAGTATAGAAGTGAGATGTCTCACTCTGGAGATAAAACAGAGACCTAAACACACAGGGTGAAAACAGGATCTGCAGCAAAGTGCAGTACAACAAAAACATGGAGTTTTTTGAAAATGAAACCATGTAACTATATTCTGGTACAACCTCAAAATTCAACAACGAACTTGAAAATGAGCAGAATATGGGCGCTTTAAATTATATCCACTATATCAAATACCAAATGATTATATGAACAATAATTTGCAAAATAATAAATATTGACAATAATCCTTAGTTGCCGTATATGCCCAAATGATTGCGTGGAGTGCACAAAACTAAACAGGTCAGGCGCTTGGTTGGAATCAGCCTGCACAGATGAGATAAAAAGGGCCAGTATTCTCCACGATGGACCCGCTGCAGGCCCAGATGGCATGCCTGTGGAAGCCAAGAAAGCTGATGTAAATATTCTCCAAGCATGCTGTGCAAACTGTGGGCCGGTCTGTCAGGAGAGTACTTCCCTAAAGAAGAGGCCTTTGCTCTATACATAAACCTTCAAGACCACCAGGCAATACAGGTCTGCACTGATCAATCTGCCACCCTGCAGCTCATACTGGAGCGATCGATGAGTATCACTGAGCCAGGTCTATTAGGTTAATTAGCTAACTGCAGTCGTTGGGGTGCAGACTTTAAAAAACTGCCCATGCAAATGGTGCTCATTTATCACGCTAACAGGACTGATGGTATGAAAATGAAGCAGCCCCAGTATAACCTCTCAGTCTAGAGACAGAGAAAGAGGGACACACACAGGGGAATCTTTTGTCCCCCTTTCCAAAAATGTGACTGTGCCTCTTTTGTACTCGAAGTCGTATGAAGTGCAGATATAAATCTAACTTTAGCCACTATTCAGCATGGAGTTTTAGCTGGAAGGCTGTCAGCTGAGAGACAACAGCAGAAAATGAGGGAGGGAAAGTACATGCATGACAGGTTTGCAGTACCAAAACCAAAATATAAACTGTTTTGTATAGTCTTAATAGAAATAAAAAATATTTAAAAATGGTAAAGTATTTCATGCTCAAACTTCCAGCTTGCTTAATCACACATATCCCAAATGTGGTAAAAGGAAAAGGTTCAAAAATCTGGGAATAACAGAAAAACGGCATTAGCCAAAAGGAACCGTGGTCACAAATGGGCCCTCCCCAATACTGCCTGGAAGATATTTGTTCAACTTCACTCCAGTTTTACAAGAAATAATAGTATGACGTTATCAAAATCAGTATTAAAACACCCTTTATTTAAAAGCCCTCCATTGGCAATGGTATGACTGCAGATACATATATTATATGGCATTTCCAAATCAATATCAACCAGTTGAAACACATTTGTGGGCATAGACACAAACACCTTATTCTACTACTCAGGTCCATATTTAGAAGATTTCAAATACCCATTTTTAAAAGGCTATTATTAGAACAAAACACATTAAAGTCCTGTTTTTTGCTAGCTCAACAAGACAGGAATGTTTAATTGCTTGAGACAAAGGTGCTTGTCAAAATTTACAAATAAGGAAAATAATGTGAGAATATTCTTAAGAGACTGCAACAGAGTTTCTCTTAAAATAGCTTTCTTTATTGTTAAAAATAACAGTAGCACGCTATGCTGTGTGACAGGTTACATGTTCACTACGAAATCAGGCCGAGCACCCCAAAACATCCACATAAAAGAGCTCAGCCAGACAGTTTTATCAATTCTCATACCTGATAACTGCACCGTAACATAACAAAAACCTTCAAATGACGAGCCAAACTGTCTAGTATGAGAGAAATGATCACCATTAGCTTAAAGGACCTTTAACATTACATCCAAAGAGAGTAGAGTGCAAGTCAATGCAGACGCCGGAGCCAGCAAGCATTACTCCAAATGTTAAAAAGAACAGGTTGGATATAAATGACTATGGAGTATACAGGTTTCATTGTTTCCTTAAATTTGTCTTACAGAAAGGGGACTAGCTGAGTAAATTAAGACCAACAAGTCAAC
Organism: Etheostoma nigrum; assembly: GCA_029931835.1. NCBI lineage: Eukaryota > Metazoa > Chordata > Actinopteri > Perciformes > Percidae > Etheostoma > Etheostoma nigrum. The sequence goes on from CM057254.1 coordinate 2,680,236, forward strand.
GACCAGAATGAATGGTAGTTCCCAGAGATGCTCAGCACTTGTTGGACCATCACACCTCCAGGCTGTGTAAGGGCTATTTGACCCAGAAGGAGAGTAATTTAGTGCTGCACCTCCACAGTCACCGCACCTGAACCCAATCGAGATGGTTTGGGGTGAGCCGGACCGCAGAGTGAAGGCAAAAGGGCCGACAAGTGCTGAGCATCATGGGAACTCCTTCAAGCCTGTTGGGAAACCATTTCAGGTGACGACCTATTGAAGCTCATCAAGAGAATGCCAAGAGTGCAAAGCAGTAATCAGAGCAATGGGTGGCTACTTTGAAGAAACTAGAATATAAGACATGTTTTCAGTTATTTCACACTTTGTTGTTAAGTACATAATTCCACACAGTGTTCATTCATAGTTTTGATGCCTTCAGGGATAATCTACAATGTAAATAGTCATAAAAATAAAGATAACGCATTGAATGAGAAGGTGGTTCCAAACTTTTGGCCTGTACTGATTATATGTGAGAACATAGTGAGACAAAAAGCTAGCCCGATAAATTATTGTAGATATATTGGTATTAGTGTGCAAGTTGGACTGCTAAGTTACTAGTAATTGCGGACCAGTTTATATATGTTTGATGTCATTTAGGCACTGACAGGCTGATTTTCCAGTTGTAAAATGTAGCCTACCATTCAGTATGTACCTTGGTCACAGTTTACAAATCATCTCTAGTAAAGTATTCACTTCATATACAATCTACCAGTCCGGCTGACATACAAGGTCATTTTATTTTAGTCTTTCTAATAAGAAATCAGATTTAGCAACTTCTGATTTATAGCAGGGTAACAGTGTGTTTAATACCATAAATAATCTGATGACAGAAGCTTTCTGGAGGCAGCCCAGGCTGGAAAAAGAGCATCATAAGAGACAAAAAAATCTGTCTTGATTTCCATAATTAGATCATTAGATCTGGCTTAATGTACACATACAATCTGCAATAGAAGAACCTGATTCTGGCAAGCAGTGGTGGACTGTAACTAAGTACATTTACTCAAGTACTGTACTTAAATACAAAGTTGACATACTTGTACTTTGCCAGAGTGTTGCCATTGTGTACTTCTACTTCGCAAACTTTCTTTAGGCTAATACTGTACTTTTGACACCACTACATTTGTTTAAAAAAAATTCTGTTATAAGTTACTTTGCAGATTCAGATTTCAGCCTATTTATACACTGTATTGCTGTTTTTACTTAAGTCAAAAATCAGGGTAGGCTACTTCTTCCAGCACTGCTGTTGGGACAATGTTGTGTTTTTCCTCAGGTTTCACCAGTTAATACGTGACATTTCCTTGCAATCATTAGCTCAATACTATCTTTAAAAAAAGCACAAGTTCACAGACTTGATGAAGACATTCTGTTCTGACTCATGCAGATGAGGGCTGATGTTTTGGGACAAAGGTCCGGTGTGACGTGAGAAGGAATGACGCGTGATTGTCGTCTGTTTGTCCTTGTGGAGCCCTAATCCTTCACTAATCTCCCTGTACATGGAGCACTACTGTCTGTTACACACAGTCATTCACAAATTAATGTTACAGGGAACATTTGTTGTTGATTCTCTATGGCTTTCTTCAGTCGGCTATACTGTCAGATGGACGAAAGACATTTCACGACTAAACTTATTTGATCAAAGGCAAGAATTCAAGACCTTTGCAATACAATTGCTGCAACAACCTGGCCCCTTGTTAACTTATAATTTTTTAATGAGTAATAATGTCAGATAGTAACGTGGCCCGTTATATTAGGCTACCTGCTAGTCCGTAGCAGCACCGACATCGATGTAGCGTGAAGACAAAGATAAACCAGACTGCATTTAAAATTCTGGCAATTTTACGTATCATCGTGATCATCTTACGTTGCAGGCGCAGCATAAACATTGTAAAATTGGCTACAGGTTTTCTGTGCATAGGCTACGATTCCGCGTGCACCGAGGGCATGCATTCAGCATTTATTATTTATGCTTTAACGTTGCATATCCTCACTGGCAGTCCTTCACAGTTGTTCGCTGCCACCGCCATCCAATTCTGTAGGGTTACGTTTGTGTTAATACGTTTTATATAGTATTTGGAAAGATTACTGAACTGAAAGTGCATCTTAACGTTTAATAAGATGTTTAGAAGTAGTTTATATTTTTACATTACGTTTTAAGTTATGCTGTCTTTGTTAAAAAGCAAGTCAACCTTAAAATGCCTGATTTTTGAATGGAGTTTGGTGTACGTGACCATGACAGCTATCCACCTTAGCTAACCTCGTGCTATCAGATATATTACCGCCGAAATGCCTTACCTTGTGCAAACTGAACACTGTATATCTCGCTGTAAGGTTAGCTGGATCATAGAGGCATCCGGTTTAATGTCTTAACTCTCAATTAAAGGCTCATATTAGCCCGGTAGCAGAGAAGCGATAGCCTGCTGCAGCCGCCGGGTCGCCGTGTATGGTTCTCTCTGCAAGAGGACATGCGCTGTGATTGGTTGATTCCTCCTTCCAGGAAATGAAAACGGATAGGATGCTGCTTTCAAGGTTTCTTCCAAAATCCGACTTTCGAGCACTTACAGCTAGTAACACGATCTGATGTTTGTTTATTTCATAAATCTTCACTGAGTTTACGTGCTGCAGCCGAAGCCTACCGGTGGACAAAAGGGCATCCAGGATGTTATATTTACGGTTAGTAAAGTGAATAATTCACCAAAAGCTGTATATTTCAGTACTTTCAAAATGTTATTTGTGCGTCTGCAAATTTCCATATTTATGAAAGATTAAATAGTAAATACAGAAACACGTTTCCGCAGGATGTGATGTCAGACAATAACATAAAAGTACAGGGAATTAAGAGCCATGAGACGCATAAACGTATTACCAGTTCCAGTATTAAACAGGAGCAAAACTTTATATAGTCATGTTCTTGTAATCTCATTGCATTTTGCCTTAATATTTAAATTTGGCTGAGTCATCCATGCACCCTTGTGAATTGCACTGAATTTAAATATATCATACAGTTCTTGAATGTAGCATTTGTTGTAACCCCACTCTTTTTTAATCATCACATGCTTTGACTTTTTCCTCATTCTTACCTTCTATGCACATTTGTATTGTCTAGTATGATCATAGACTGTTAATATAAATGTATTAATATACAGTTTATGAGTATGATACAGGGCTGCAAGTAGTATAGACAGCAGCTAAGGCCCTATTGAAGCTGAAGGAACTCTGTTTGTTTTAGTTATTATTTGTTGCCTGCTCACATTGCCACCTGGACCTCAAACTAAAACGTTTAATTTCACGCATTTAATTTTCCAAGATTTATAACAGTTATTACACACGTGACAGCTTCGTGCCATATTTGATGTTTTCTTGATGTGATGGATTATAATGACAACTTCAACTGCAAAAAGGAAAATTGTTTTTATTATTTATTTCTCTGCATAATCCAGAGTAATTCGCCAACTACCATTTAGATAAAAGTTTACTTCTAACCTGCTCCAGTTTAAGAAACACCCTAAACCACCGCAGACCACTCCTGGAGAGAGTAGTTGTGCGTACCCATTTTCATTTAATATCTTAACTGGTCTTTAAATGTACAGTAGAGTACATTTTACACAGCTACCAAAACATTTATTTCATTAATATCCCACATCACAGATCCCTTTCCCCCCCAGCTCCTCCAGGTCACTATGGCTGACTGATGCACAAATACTGCTGGTCTGTTCACCATCGCAAAACACACAATACAAAACAAAGAAATGCTCACTAGTTCAAATACATCATCTAACAATAAACAATGAAAACAATAAAAAGTAGGAATTTTGCAGGTGAGATATGGATGAAAAGAATAACATGCAGTGGTCCGACAAACTGAAGGAAAGTATCATGTAACATCATCATGTAACTTGCACTCTACTAACACCCCTTCAAGGAATAGATTCAAGAAATCCACAGATTTCAGAAAAGAAAATGGTGGCGTTATTATTCTAAATGTTTTCACAACGTGGGCTACGAATGGCCACCACGCGGCTCTATCTGCTCAGTACGGTGGCCAGCAGGGCCATTCGGATGTACATGCCGTTCTCTGCTTGACGGAAATATGCTGCCCTTGGGTCTGTGTCCACCTCGGCACTGAGAAAAATACAAAAGGAGACACGTTTTCATTAGACTTTAACAAGACTAAAGTGCTGCACTATTACAATACTGTAGTAGTACTATAACAACAAGAGGCAAGACTTAAAAAAAGAATATTTCAAATGGTTTTCATTTTGACTTTCAAGAGCAAATCAGATCAACTATCACTACATCAGCATGACAAACAGCCTCCCATCACACGACTACAGCAACAATTAGTCGATTAATCGACTGGCAGACAATTAATCCACGACTATTCTCATAATGATTCATTTTTTAAGTCATGTATTATTATTCTTGCAATATTACGAGATCACACAGGAATCCATTTTCCATTTTTTCATCTCGTAATATCGCGAGAATCCAGCTACAGTGCAAGGGAAATAATACGTGACTTAAATACTTAATCATTATGAGAATAGTTGCAGATTAATGCAATGCTGACGATGCAGCAGTGTTTAGGTGGGTTTTTTTTTTCAATTCAGTTTTCTATCGGCCTACGGCCCCGTCTTTTTGCAGTGCACAGTTGTACATCTCTGTGGGTCGTTTTCTTTCACTTAGTTGAACTTGTATGTGTTTAAAAGAGAAATATGCCCGCCTGCCCTAATAAAGAAATATTTTGGTTAACTTTGAGTGATCATTCCCGTTTGCCAAATCTCAACAGCCACAGAATGGATTTGGTTAAACAGAATGGTTTAGAAATCTTTCAATGATTTACTTTAGCACATGTCATTAGTTTGTATAATGGAGTTCTGTAAAATATTGGTTTTCTACGGGTTGTCTAGATTTTCAGAAGACAAGTCCCAGACAATCCACCTGGCATTTCATAATCAGCACTGCAGCGGACACAAACTGTTCTTTTTCCCAAATAATAATACAAATAATATAAAAAATGTCAGTTTGGGATTTGGGAACACATATTTGAATGATATAGATACATTACTTGGGCTAAATAAATAAATAAATAAATAAAAACAGCTATTTCCCGGGATTCTCGGGATTCTCATCTTTTCCCGCGATCTGAATCTAATTTTCGGGGGATATTCAACCCTAACGGTGACAGACCAGGGAGTTTCTGCTAACTGTGAGAATGTATAATGGTGCTCATTGGGCCTTGCCTGATTTCATTGACTCTGGGCAGCGGATGCATCACCACCATCTTCCTTTTGGCTACAGTCATGATGTGAGGGGTGAGGATGAACTGGCCAAAACACTGAAGGAAAAAAAAACACACACACCAAAAACAGTGACACAAAGGTGACTGGGTGAAAGAGATATATATGAAAGTCTCTTGCTTCAACACGTTAAAAAAAAAGTAGATTTAGTGTTAAGTTAGGCTAAAGATGACATGACTATTTTTTCTAGAAATAAGAACAGCTGATTTAAATGAAACACGAGTTGACTTACAGCCGTGTACTCCTCCTCAGAAGCGAACCTCTCCTTCTGGATCCGCGTCATGTAGAGGACGTCAGTCTCAGGCAGAGCTTCCTCGATACTCTCAAACTCCTCCTGAAAACAGGCAAAAATACAACCAAAACAAGTTAGCATCCTTTTTATCTGTCAAACTCTGATAATACCATTAAAGAACCTATTATTATTATTGAGAGATTCCTATGTGAAATATAAATACATCTGATAACACTGCCCCACATTTGGCTTGTAGTTGTGTTTCAACGCCGTTTAGTTCCCACCTGTCTGATGCCCTTTGAGGCCACGTAGCTGATGATCTCTGCTGGCATGTGGAGGTTCTTGGGAGCCACGTAGCGCAGGGTGATGCGGTACTGGGTCAGCAGTTTGGCGAGGGAATGAACCGTGCGGCCGTGTTTCAGATCCCCAACCATAGTTATCTGACAGAAAACAAGACATATAAAGATTCTTTAAAAAAAATTAAAATATGGATTGAAGTGGCAGTTGGACTACAACAATAAAACTAAAAACTAGGATGACTGTGGATTTGAATGTAAAGGACATTTTTCCTTGGTCTTAAATGGGTTCAGTATCCCTCACCGTCATGCCGTTGACCGTCCCCAGCTCCTCTCTGATGGTGAAGACGTCCAGCAGCGCCTGGGTGGGGTGCTCCCCGACACCGTCTCCAGCATTGATCACAGGCTTACGGCAATGACGAGATGCAGTCTGGAGACCAGTTACATCAAGGAAAAACATGAACATGAAAATGTTATTTAAGCAAAGTGATTATAAAATAAAACACAGAATTCCAGTACATTAACGGCATTTGTAAAAAAAAAAAAAAAGTGTCTTCATAACTTCATAGCAACACCATCACTAACAGGGACGTTGTAGAGCGTCCTCTGGTGGACAGACTATGCAACGCCATCACTTACAGGGACGTTGTAAAGCGTCCTCTGGTGGACAGACTATGCAACGCCATCACTAACAGGGACGTTGTAGAGTGTCCTCTGGTGGACAGACTATGCAACGCCATCACTAACAGGGACGTTGTAGAGCGTCCTCTGGTGGACAGACTATGTAACGCCATCACTAACAGGGACGTTGTAGAGCGTCCTCTGGTGGACAGACTATGCAACGCCATCACTAACAGGGACGTTGTAGAGCGTCCTCTGGTGGACAGACTATGCAACGCCATCACTAACAGGGACGTTGTAGAGCGTCTTCTGGTGGACAGACTATGCAACGCCATCACTAACAGGGACGTTGTAGAGCGTCTTCTGGTGGACAGACTATGCAACGCCATCACTAACAGGGACGTTGTGGAGCGTCCTCTGGTGGACAGACTATGCAACGCCAACGCTCATAACATGGTTGACAAATTTTTAAGTATTAATTTATCAGAATCATTTATTTTTCATTATAAATATTTTGATGAATGAATATTTAAGAAATTTCCATTGTAAATGCTGATACCGATATATTGGGAAATGCCTAATATTCATCTATTTTATTATTATATATATTTCTATCCACAGCTTGTTGATCGGAGAGCTTTATCAGAGTCATATTGTGGAGGTACATCAATGATTTAGCCATATGCAAGTACATTAATAGACTTATAAACAAGTTACAGTATCTCAAAATCTGTTGTCCGACTGACTGGAAGACCACAAAAAAAAAATCTTAGGAAGAGGTATGAACAGGCTTTATGAATCAGGTATGAAATATATTTTTCCCCCCAACAGAACTTTAAAAAGGGGCAAGATTTGTGATATATCCGGAATCTAAATTAAATGAGTTATTAATTAATTGCTGAAACGCACCTCCACAGCTCCAGGTGTTGGGTGTCGGAGCACCAGAACGTCGGCGTAGCAGCTCATGGTCTGGACAGAGTCGGCCAGAGATTCTCCTTTTTGCACCGACGAGGTGGATTCGCTGAAGTGGACGACTGAGCCGCCCAGACGCTGCATGGCCGCCGCGAAGGAGCTGCTGGTGCGAGTGCTGACCTCGTAGAACATGGACGCCATCACCTTACCCTGGACAGTAAAGAAACAAGGACAAACAAATACTAAAATACTTTCAGGCAGGAGTGAGTGAGTAGTAGGTGTTCCCAAATCCCTACTGAATGCTCTGTTTCCAGTGTTGTAGTCATGGAGTATGTCTGGATTTATTGCCAGGTAAGTAACACAAGGAATTGGCCTCACACACTTTCAAAGGAATAAACAGACTTAAAATCACTTCAGAATAAATGTGGATGTTGTAAGTACTTGTACGCAGTACCTTCAGGAGATCCAGGCTTCGTTCCTTCTGAACCATCAAACGCAAAGTGTGGGCAACATTAAAAAGGTGGGAGATCTGAAACGAACAAAAAACACACAAACTGAAAAAAAACTGCATCAAAATGTCGTTCAAGTCTCAAATATTAAACCATGTCATTTTATTTATTGTGTGTGAGAGTGTGAGTGTGTGTGTGTGTGTGTGTGTGTGTGTGTGTGTGTGAGTGTACCTGCTCTTTGCTAAACTGCCTGACAGACAGGATGTGCTGGCCCACCAGCGGGTGCAGCAGCGGAGAGGTCTGGAAGTGGGACACCTGTCCAGCAGGTAGCTGTCCTGCAGCTGACTGAGGGGACAGCAGCCGGGACAGAGGAGGGGGGTGGCTGTAACCGTCACCAGCTCCAGTTGCTGGAAGCATAACCATCTCTGCAGAGAGCCCAGTAACACAGTGAAACAAGCAGTTAAATACAGCACAGTATACAGCGTATAGAAGGCACATGGTACATTTCATTAAAAAAGCTATTCCCGCCTCTGAACAGGGGTCACTTCTATGGAAGCGACAAACTCACTATTTTTAAAACTACAAACGCTGAAAACGTTGAAACTTTGCTCCAAGTATCACCAGCTGCTCTACACAGGAACTTGAGCATTGAGAACATTGTGTACACAGAGTTTACTAAAAAGAAAGACTGACTGTAGCTGTTGGTAATGACAATGGCAATGTTCTCAATGCTCAAATTAATGTTTAGAGCCCCTGGTGATACTTGGAGCAAAGTCTCAGTGTTTACAGTGTTTTAAAAATAGTGATTTTGATGCTATCATAAAAGTGCCCCATAGCTCTCCCATTCAAAAGCCAGGTCTTAAAAGTGGTGCTTCCGTCCTAATTGTGGTTTTAAACTAAAGTTTGACTCAGATACATAGTGCCCAGGAAGTGAAGTAGCATCTCTCAAGCCACCAATCCACACTCCGTACAAAGGTGGTTGGATTTAGGTTGCATTTTGGCGAGAGTTACACTTTAACTTATATTCAAGTTTCCCTCATTTATGTGTTTAGCGCCACCTCGAGGTGCCATGAAGTAGTGACGCTGGGAGCAGGGCAATCTATTCAGAGCGCCTTATTTCATTCATTAATCAATATTTGGCGCCAGCGTATTGATTCTCGTAGCGCACAAAGAAGGACAATGGTATATTGCCGTATTGATATTTTGCCCCAGCCCAGTGTTTTGGGAGTTGTATTACCTGGGGTTAGTCCAGGATCTGAAGAGCGGTGGATGCGAGGAGGCAGCAGGTAGCGGCTCTCTGATGTTAATCGTCGAGGGCTGGGTGCTCGGGTCCGGACCGGGCCTTCCCGGGGAGGAGTAGGACGCGTGTGCTCTGGAGTCTAAAACCACAGGAAATACACAATTTCAGAATAAATAAAAGACATAATGCACCCATTTAACTACATGTTAATACCTGCTGTGATTAATCAGCATACTGGCTAGTTAGCTAGCATGTCAAATCTAGTAAGAGTTTTTACAGTACACACGAGGGCTTAAGAATAGTACAATGAATACCCTTGGACTTTCTTTAACAGGTTCAAGGGCATGGATTGAAGCAGTGGGCCATGTCTTTACATCCTCACCATAACCTGGAGGTACCAACACCTGAGAGAGAGAGAGAGAGAGAGAGAGAGAGAGAGAGAGAGAGAGAGAGAGAGAGAGAGAGAGAGAGAGAGAGAGAGAGAGAGATATTAAGGAACAATCAAATTACATAATACATACAAATGTTACATGAAGTGATATTTTGTGTACTTCAACTTTTGAGGTAGGTTGTATATGTACAAGTATAACTAAAAAATAAAAGCATGTAAAAGCATGTACTGCTCCTGTGTACATTCCACAAAACCATGGGCAATATTTTCAAAGATTTCTTTTTTTATTTGAGGTTTTTATCATTTCTAACTGTACTACCACAATAACTGTAGCAAACAGCATCAATATTAATTCCAGCTCACCATAATTCATAAACATGTAGTTTAATACAGCCTTTTTTTATATGTCACGTGTGAACACAGAGAGGCGTGTGACTGCTGACCTGGCCGTCGATGTAGGCCACCTCTCCTCGTAGAACCACGCGGCGGACTTTACCCTTCACCTTCAGACCCTGAAAAGGTGTCCACTTGGACTTTGTGAACTGCATGGCCTGAGGAATAACCCACTCCTGCTCCAAGTCCACCTGAAAAGACAAATGATTAGGTCATTAATAATATAGAAGTGTGAGCATTATTTGTCAGATTATGTATGAAGCACACAACGTCATGTGGGTTCATAAAAAAACGTGTTTGTTTGTGTTTGTATATATATATATATATTTATTGTTTTTCAAAACTATTTATTAGCATTTTTTCAAAAAAAAATTCAGTGCAATTGTGATTTGTGTATAGGACAAAAACAAGGTTAAAATAAAAAAAAAGTTATTATTTAAATAAAATAAAAAGGGACGTGTGTGTGTGTGTATATATCTGTGTGTATGTGTGTGTGTGTGTGTGTGTGTGTGTGTGTATACCTCCACATAGGTGTTGTCCTGGACAGGCAGGTTGAAGATCCTGCGTGGGTTGTCGTAAAGACGGCTGATGATGTCATCCATGGTGAGACGTCCATCGCTGACAGCGGTCAGCAGCAGCGGCAGCATCGTTTCCAGGCCAGGGTAACCTGGGGGGGGGTGATCCCCGTTCTTCTCCTCTACCGAATGGGGCGCTAACAACACCAAACACATTCACAGGTGAAACATATGCGCTCTCTCCTTGGAGATAATCATCAGACTGGTTTCTGTGCGGTTACTGACCATGATCTGTGGCAAAGCAGTCAATGATGTCCAGGTTTTCCCACAGAGACTCCATGTCCTCCTTTGTTCCCAGCATGGGTCGGACCTGCGCTCGTCCGTCGCCGATCTCTGCCATGTTTTCCTCACAAAGGAAGAGGTGATGAGGTGCCACCTCACAGGTGACCTGGATGCCCTTCTGCTTTGCTGCTCGGATGATTAGGATCTGAAAAAGAGAAAAGGGTAAGAAGTTTAATAACACCCATGGGGACAGTGGGCCGGGGAAGCAGCAAAGTGTCTATTTCTATACTGCCGAGAAGAATTTAAAAACGTACATGCATGGCACACACGTTAGACAATGAATACAATTTGATTTCTGTAATAACAAATTCAAATATAATAAAAAAAACTGTATTTTACCTCCTCCTTCTTGGCTATGTGGCAGATGTGAACTGGCCGCTGGTAGAGCTGGGCCACCATGAGGATTGCAGCCACCGTCTGCTTCTCAGCGTGTGCAACGATGGGCATCTGCTTTGGCCACTTCTCAAAGTGCTTTGTACAGAACAGGACAGTTAGTTTGGTGTACAGTGTTGGACAGTGGAGGCAAATCTTTTAATTGGTCTTCTGCAAGCATTAAGACATGTATGTATTTATGAATGTACCGAGGATCTACGTAGAACTTGCGTCGTAGACACAGAAAGTCGCCGGAGGTTTATACTTCTGCGTCGTTCTAGCGTATCTCTTTAATTGAATAGCAGAGCCAGCATGTGTGCATGCTGAGAAATGTGTGGTAGAGCGAGTGAGAGGGAGAAACAAAGTGTTTCCAACACAACGTGCTTTCTGACCACGGTCGGGAAGCTGTAGCAGGAAAAGTTAACCCTCTACTTGATTTCATATTGTTTATGGAGAAGGAAAACCTGGAAACAAGTCAAATTCGATGCTGCCAAGCCATGACCAAGCAGACCAATCACAGTTGTTGTGGTCTACGTCTCTGCGACGCGTAGTTACATTTTTTGAGAGATGCACGTCAAGCTACGCTATTTTTGGGCTTTAGTCAGAAATAGCCAAATGGAGAAGCGCCATAACGGTGATTAGATGCTGGCTTCAAGAAATGTCACAACAGAGAAGTTAGTGGAAACAAAATAACTCCACCCAACTTAAAAAAACAGTCACATTTAGCTCAGAATTTTAACTAGTAAACAAAGGTCCAACCCCAGCAGTTTGGTAAAGGTATTAGGAGCTACCTCCATCCAGAGAGAGACGTTGTCCATCTTGAGGGTGGAGTATGTGTCGTTCAGGTACATCTTCAGGCCGACAGCCTGGCTAGCGATGGACGGCAGGGCGGCAGCGTTGTCTGAAGCAGCGCCCAAATACAGGGCGTAGTCACACCGGCAGCCCGCTTTGGCCAACTGATGACACAACCCAACACAAGATTTATTTATTTAATGAATATTACTTTAGTTAACGTTAATTTCGCTCTCTCAATTTCAAAGAAAATGTGGGCGTACCTTCTGGACCAGGGACAGAGTGCTGGCGTCAGTAACGGCAGGCGAGGTATTGGGCATTGCACACACCATTGTCACTCCTCCTGCCAGGGCAGCGGCTGTACCAGAGGAGAAGTCCTCCTTATAGGTGGCACCAGGCTCCCGCAGGTGAACATGCACATCGATCAGACCTAAGAAGCAAATGCAAAAGAAAAATGGGTTTCTTTTTTAAAATATTCGTAACCATGAGTGACTTATTAAAATTGAATTCAAAAACTTGTAATAACCAGGATATTAGAGTGCATTTCAACACACACACACACACACACACTTTGGTGATTATTGTGATACAAAGTTAATAGCCATGTGTACAGATCAAAACATTAATATTAGAAGTCCACGTTTTAAAAATTATTTTTGGGGCATTTTAGGCCTTTAATTTCACAGGACTGCTGAAGACATATGAGAGAGAGAGAGAGGATGACATGCAGCAAAGGGCCGCAGGTTGGAGTCAAACCTCCGGCCGCTGCATCGAGTAGTAAACCTCTATACATGTGCGCCTATTCTACCAACTGAGCAAACCCGGCCACTGAAGTCCACTTTTAACTATAGAGCGAAGAAAGAAAACAGCTGCCACATCTTTTTTGTAGTTCAAACATATACATATTAGTTTACCTACTAGTGTTACTATTAGTGTTATTTATTAATATTGTTCAAACTCTTATGTACATCTTTATTTTTAAAAAGAGTTTTACGTGTATTTTTGTAGTCGGAAGACAAAACCAAAAATGTCTGTTCTCCATTTTGCAGCTGCCTTCAAATGATCAGAGCCTCTCAAGGCACCCAGAATCAGTCAGAATACAACAATTGATCAAGAGTTGCTCCCTCTGGTTGCAGCGACTCACCAGGCAGACGGACCAGCGTCTGAGACGTCATGCAGTCGATGTGAGTCTTAACTGGTGGAGTCCGACCGATCTGATGGAGAGCCTGAAGAGAAAACACATCCGTTCATATTATTTATGTTGCCGTCGAACAAGAAACGCTTTTGCAGTAATAAGAATTTAAAAAACACCAATATATTTTATTTCAAATAACTATTTATCCCCTGTGGGCAATTTAAAAGTGTGAGGAATAGTTGTGACAAGTAAATAAATATAATAAATACACACAGTGCCTTGTACATTAGAGAATTCCAACACGTAGCTCTGTTATAAATGTGGAGGTCTGTCAGTAGAGAGAAAAACTAACCAATCGGTGCTGCCTGCACCGTGTTATCCTCCTGCTAGAGTTAGCAACCAACAGGCTTAAACAGGGCAAGTTATAAACCTGATTTTAGCCTCTAAACATGTTCAAAATGTCATTAAAAGTGCCCCCCCATGTGCTGTGATTCCTTCCGAGTGAACACAGTGAATCTGACTGCTGGAGATGTGACAGAAATGCATGAAAGTTGTGTTAATTCAGCTGTGTTTAGTTCCTGTGTTGATACTGCAAGGAGAGCTCAGGGACCGTCTACAAACTACAACACCAAAAAGAGATACAAACATATTTTCAAAAATAAGCATATGCTTATTTTTTTAAAGTAAGTGCTGTAGTACAACTAGCAGGAGACAAGTTATAATTAAGGTAAGTTTGGAGACACTACCTTATTTAATCATTAAATTGATAGCCTCCATATTTTTGTTTCATCTCTTTTCTGGTGTTGTAGTTTGTAGACGGTCCCTAAGCCCTCTAACTGGTCTCAACACAGGAACTAAACAGAGCTGAATTAGCATAACTTTCATGCATTTCTGTCCCATCTACAGCAGTCAGATTCACTGTGTTCACTCAGAAGGAATCACTTCACGTGGGTAGAAACTTGTAATGACATTTAGAACATGTTTAGAGGCTAAAAACACATTTAAGACCTTTTGGGTGCTAACACTAGCAGGAGGATAACACGGTATAGGCAGCACAGATTGTTTTAGTTTTTCTCTCTATTGACAGACCTTCAAATTTACAAACTACAGAGCTACGTGTTGAAATCGACCAAAATTCTCCTTTAATGATTAAAGCGAAAATCTGACCTGCACAAACAGCTTGGTGCACTTGATATCGATGATGAGCGGGACAGAGTAGTCGATGGCCATGCGTCTCGTCCTGTAGCCTTTGGTGACAAACGAGGACAGCCTGCGCCCTCCACTGTTCCTCATAGAGAGGTTGATGACCAAGTCAAAGTGGTTTTCCTCCAAATAGTTCATGATGCTGCGCTGCTTCTCTTTAGTGGGACCATCGCTGTCATCCTCCTCAAATGGCCAGTCCACTGCTTTTACCTGAAACAGGGAAAACAAGAAGATATTGTTGATGCTTTGTGATACTCACTCCTTAATATTCTTGTTTAATTTTACAACAGCTCAGTTCAGTTACCTTGACTCCATGTTCTGTGTAGAAATCTGCAGTACCCAGACTGGCGTACAGGTCATAACCCATAGACTCCAGAGCCTGCACGGTGGGCAGCAGCTCACTCTTGTTCTGTACACACGCAAAACATAGTCAACAAAATGGTTATGCATTACATCATCTTAGGTTTGGATTAACTAAAGTATGGATAATACAATAATTGTTATTTTTTAGGCTAGTTATCAGCACTAGGAAAGTCTCAAGTGGTCTCAGTTCTATCATGTAACAGACCTGTTTTGACACAAAAGAGCCAAAAGTTACTTTCCCATGATGACGTGGCCTCAAGCACCATCTGTTAATCAAACGCAAAACTGCAGATCTACTGTCATGTGCCATCGTTTATTAATGGGTCTAGATTAGAGGATGGATACCCGACCTGAGCCCGACGGGACCCGACGGGTCAGGCCGGGTTCGGACAGATTTTCAGAAAGGATGCTCGGGTTCGGGTCGGGCTCGGTCACATCAGCGCGATAAGGCATTGAACATTTAGAATTTAAAACAGCTTAAAATAAATGTCAAATATTACCCTAACATCCGTCTTCCTGTGTGCTGTGACAACCAAAGACGTGCGTATTAAGCTCCATGTGGCAGCGCAACGATGGAAGATGTTAAAAAGAAGTTGGCCGCAGGAGATTTTAAAACTATTGAAAACGAAGGAAAGTCAGCTGTGCATTGATGCGCTCATCTGTTGACATTTCCGAATGCCTTCCTACCATTGCTTAATAAAAGCGGCTTTCCACACAAACAAACGTACTTGTGTCATTAGTATGAGAAACAAATGCGATTTTAACTGTCGGGCTCGGGTCGGGCTCGGACAGAAATATCTTAATGCCTGTCGGGCTCGGGTCGGGTTCGGTTACTGCTCTGTCGGGCTCGGGTCGGGCTCGGACAGAAATATCTTAATGCCTGTCGGGCTCGGGTCGGGTTCGGTTACTGCTCTGTCGGGCTCGGGTCGGGCTCGGACAGAAATATCTTAATGCCTGTCGGGCTCGGGTCGGGTTCGGTTACTGCTCTGTCGGGCTCGGACAGAAATATCTTAATGCCTGTCGGGCTCGGGTCGGGTTCGGTTACTGCTCTGTCGGGCTCGGACAAAAATATCTTAATGCCTGTCGGGCTCGGGTCGGGTTCGGTTACTGCTCTGTCGGGCTCGGGTCGGGCTCGGACAGAAATATCTTAATGCCTGTCGGGCTCGGGTCGGGTTCGGTTACTGCTCTGTCGGGCTCGGGTCGGGCTCGGACAGAAATATCTTAATGCCTGTCGGGCTCGGGTCGGGTTCGGTTACTGCTCTGTCGGGCTCGGACAGAAATATCTTAATGCCTGTCGGGCTCGGGTCGGGTTCGGTTACTGCTCTGTCGGGCTCGGGTCGGGCTCGGACAGAAATATCTTAATGCCTGTCGGGCTCGGGTCGGGTTCGGTTACTGCTCTGTCGGACGCGGGCCGGGCTCGGACAGAAAAATCCGGCCCGATCCGCACTCTAGTCTAGATGCATAACTTACACTGCCACCTGGAGCAACTGAATACAACACACACCTGCCAAATGATCAACTCTTGATAATTCACAACACAATCAACACTTTTGTTGAGGCTTTTAATCAATGTCAAAGGTTTTCTTACGGTTTTATCACTTTTTTCAACACTTTTTTTTTCAACCACCTTTTTTTGTCAGTTTTGACGTTTAACACTACGTAACACTAACTCATTACTTTAGTTTTAGTTATTTTAGAGAATTAAGGCCAATAAACCTAATTTATAGGTAAATTATACCTAATGTTTGAGTTAGAAAAGCAGAAATTAGGAATTATTGAGACTAAAATTAAAGGAATGGATGTTGATGATAATCACAGACTGGAATATGTCAACTTTTACTCAATACTATTTCAAAAACACTTCAATTTGTTTTCAAATGCTATAAAACTGAATAAGACGCCCCAAAATTAATGAAAGTAGAGATTTGTACTTGCCAAAGAGCGTTGGGTGGAATCAATCATGTTATTTTGGGGAATTAAAAAGAACATTTACACAGGAAAGCCAGTCAATTTGACCCGAGGACAACAAGAGGGTTAAGGCAAGTTTCAATGTTGATGTCAGTACCTTATAGCTGCCGATGGACAGCAGGATGTTCTTCTTGGGAATCTTGAAGCCAGTGGAGAGCATGGCTTTGAGGTAAGCCTCGTATCTGTTCTCCCCAAAACAGGCCACCTCGCCCGTGCTGGTCATCTCCACCCCGAGCACCACGTCAGCTCCGGCCAGCCGAGAGAACGAAAACTGGGGAACCTGGAGGACATGGGACACATGGTCAGAAGGTGAAATGATAACTGATGGGTGCTTTCTCCGAAATAATAAAAAAAAAAAAGGTCCCCCATAGAAGCTGCTATACAGCCTCTTACAAGTGACTTAGTTACCTTGACTCCTACAATCCCCTTTCCTCTCATTAGCCCCACAGGCTGCACGTCCTCCCCCACAATGGCCTGAGTTGCCAGGGCAACAAGGTCCACGCCCAGTGTCTTGGATATAAAAGGGAAGGAGCGAGACACTCGCACGTTGCACTCGATCACCTTCAGTTGATCATCCTGGCAAAAAAAAAATAAATAAAAAAAATAAGCACAGCATTAGATAATTGTTACCCTTTAAAACACAATCCCTTGCTCTTTGGTTTTTGACCCTTACTCTAACATCCTCACTCATCACTTAATAAATACAAGCACTGCATCAGACTGAGTGTTACTTGTTCGCTGGAATGGAATCCCTTCAATATTTGTTGTAGGTCGAGTCAAGATACATAAAGTGATGCATCATCATAATTAACGAGCACCCTAACATTGTGTTAATATTGGACTATTGTACGTACAGGGGTTATTTTGTTGTTTTTTTGCACTCAGTAAGCAATCAGTAAGGGACATATCTGTCCCGCAAAATGCCATTTTCAGTCAACACACAAATTGTTGGCAGTATATATATATATATATATATATATATATATATATATATAGTGTAAATATAGTGTTGTTGTTGTTTGTGTAAGTTGACTTCCAACAATCTCTACCGGCACAATTTTCTGCTGCCGTTTTTCATAGATGGCGCTAGCCCCCATTCTTAATGCCACCTAACAAAGCTGAAATATTGGTGGTTATGACACGTCTTTGGCGTGGGAGATCTGGGTTCAAGTCCCTAGTTGCTCTGACATATATAGCAATTGTAAGTCGATTTGGATAAAAGCATCAGCTAAATGACATGTTATGTAAAATTGGTAGACTGTTTCTGGCAGAAAGAGCTGACAATGGCCACATCACCAGAGATTTGAATCTCTGCACAATTCTGAGATGATGGTATTGATTAAGAGGTCCGTCACACGTTTGTATCAATAATTAACACAGTAATTATGGTAAGTTTGCACAGTTGGCCGTACTGTCTGTAGCTGTATGCTCCTCTCCAAAAGATGAGCTAATAAGTGTTTTTTACTTTTGTACTATTTAGCAAGCATGCCAATAAAAGCATTACCTATCAACAATTTAAATCATGTGTAATTCACTGGCTGAAACGTAACATTTTACGACCGACAGCCGGTTTTCTGACCCATATCAACATGGCAGAACTTCCAGGATGATCACCTTGGCAATCAGCTGCAGGTTGAAAGGTCCAGTGACCTGCAGCTCCAGGCCGATGGCGTGGACGATGATCTTGATCCTCTCCATTGTCTTCTGATTGATATCCTGGGGTGGTGTCACCAGTGTGGCATCACCAGAGTGAACGCCAGCGTTCTCCACATGTTCAGACACGGCGATGGCCATCACTACCCCGTCACAGGCTACAGCGTCCACGTCTATCTCCTGGAAAATGCAAAATTGTCACAGCCCTTGATAACTTGATTTTATGAAGCTCGGATTCTCTGACAGATAATCTTAAAACTCAATGTCTTTGTTTTCTAACCTTGGCCTCCTGAATGAATTTGGAGATGACAACAGGGTGTTCCTTGGACACAGCTACAGCGTTAGTCAGGTATTTCTCGAGGTCACTGTCACTGTAGGCGACGTTCATGGCCGCTCCGCTGAGAACGTAGGAGGGACGAACCAGGCAGGGATAACCGACGGTCTCACAGAACTTCCAAGCAGACTGGAGAAAAAAGAAACGGGAAACAGATGTGAGAACTTTGACCATTTTCTTTCTTGTCTTCCTAATTTTCATATGCAGCATGCAGAAAAAGACCCTAAACAATACTTTACAAAAACCATAAAATCTATTAGTGTTAAACAAAATAGATAATCATTTTATGTTTGTGAGAAAGTCAATATTTTAAAACATTGTGGTATAAACCCAGTCCGTTGTACCTCAGTGTCAGAGAGCTCCTTCCACTGTGGCTGGCTTATTCCGATCGTGTCCAGCATTCGGGAGAACTTGAACCTGTTCTCGGCACAGTCGATGAACTCCGGTGAAGTTCCCAGGATGCGGCACTGCTGACGGTGCAGCGACATGGCGATGTTGTTGGGCAGCTGGCCTCCCATGGAGAGAATCACTCCCTCTGGGTTTTCCCTCTCGTAGATATCCATCACAACCTGGAGGTATATACAGGACACTTACAAACCTCAACCGAAAAATCACACATTGTGTTTCAAGTACAGTTGAATAGATCCAGTGAAACATACCCACGAACTGTGTCCTATACAATTTCTATCAAGTTGAACACAACATAAAAACACAAACGCTGCAAAAGTTAAGATATGTATTACTGTCGTTAATTACTAAATTAAATCTTACCTCAAAGGAGATCTCATCAAAGTAAAGGCGGTCACACATGTCGTAGTCTGTACTGACCGTCTCTGGGTTGTAGTTCACCATTATGGTCTTATAACCCATCTGCAATAAGTGTGACAGCCAAATGTTAAAAACAAAACAAACATTCATGCATTTTGACTGGCTGCCAGTCACATAAAAAGGTTAGGTATCATCTAACATTTATCAATCTAAAGCTGCACTGGTCAAGTTTTAATAATCACGTGACTTCATCAGGCTAAATACACAAAGCAGGCTGCTGCAGCATTTAATAATTAAGGTCCAGCGTGGCCGGGTTGGTCCAGTGGTAGAGCAGGAGCACATTTACTGAGCGGTTTATGCCTTGATGCAGAGGTCCAGGGTTTAAATCCGACCTGTGACGATTTCCTGCATGTCTTCCCCCTCTCTTTCCCCTTTCTCACCTAACTGTCGTGTCAAAAATGAAAGGCGGAAAAGCCCAAAAAATATTCTTAAAAAAATAAATTAAATAATAATAATTAAAGTCCAGTGAGTCACTCATCTTCCTCCATGTCATGTCTAAGATATAGAGTTTTTAAACTATAGGTAAAATAGAAATTTGAAAATGGAGAGATTGAGTGGGGTAGAAAGACGTTATCAAATGAAATAAAGTAAATTACTTTAACAAAAAAAAAAAGTGTAATTCTGTGTAATGTTTAATTACATCAGGGATTCACTCGGCCCTAAAATAAGTGATGTGACAACAGGAATAGAAAAGTAAGAAACTACCAACATTCTGCAGCGGTATGAGATCATGACTTACCTTCCTGAGCTCGGTGATGCACCCGACTGCGCACCAATCAAACTCCACGCTGCTGCCGATGCGGTACACACCGGAGCCGATCACCATGACGTGCTGCTCATCGAAGCCCAGGTCGTCCTCTGTGCCGTGGTAGGTCAAGTACAGGTAGTTTGTGTGGGCGGGCCATTCAGCCGCCACCGTATCTATCTGCTTCACTACAGGCAGGATGGACCAATCGTGACGCAGCTTTCTTACTACAAGCTCTGTGCTGTAGGAGAACAAAAACACTATATAGTACTTTTTCAAAAAAAAGGAAAAATATGTGTCAAACCATCCTGAATTAAGTATTGTGGTGCTGCAGCGTACACATCCTTTCTGGTACAGATTCTTGCAAAAATCACACTGTGATTTTTATTTTAATATTTTCCAATGAAAATGAGAGTAATGACACAAAAATAATCCTTCCCTCCAATATCGTGAATCAACATCAGTGAAAATAATCACAATTAGATATTTTCCTCATATTGTGCAGCCTTAGTAACGCAGACTGATTGAAACAGATATCCTAAAAATGATGAGGGCAACGTGTCCTCAGGCCCACACTGTGTTTCCTACTCACCTCTGGACAGCTTGTGCTATCTGCTTGTCTGAGAAGCCCAGCTGCTTGGCCTTTCGCATCACCTCTGGAGGCATGACAGTCTCATCCTGGTAGCAAGAACAATGTCAACAAAATAAATTGAATAAAAAGGACAACAGCTGCTAATTTATCCCACATCCGTTCCCTGAGATCAAATGTACCTGGTTGTATGTCTCCAGCAGCCGCTCGTGGTCGGTGATGTTCTTCATCTTGTGCAGGAACCAGCGGTCGATCTTGGTGAGCTCGTACAGCTGGTCCACCGTGTAGCCACCTCTGAGTGCCGACGCCAAAACAAAGATACGCTTATCTGTAGGGGTCTGCAACTCCTGGTGAACAGGGAGGGGGGGGTCCGAAGCAAGGCATGATTATGTATTTTAATTGAGATCAACTACAACTATCGTGGTGCTAGACATTTGTCAGCTTTTGAACATTTGACCTAGACATCAGCCACATAACCAGTAATAATAGAACATAGTAATTTTAAAACAATGAAAGATTCATCCTATTGGCAAAGACCCAGGAAGACTTGCAGAAACGGTCTCATTAAAAGGTATTATCTGCCTGACAGTATAGTGGCTCAGTAGTCCATTAGCACCATCTGGTGGCCGAGTGTAAATCATCACAATGGTTGCTCCGCTGCATCCCGTCAGACTGATTAGTGATAGTGGGATTTTGTTGAATGGAAATGTTTGGCCATTTCACCCCATACATGTAGTCTTTATATACATGCTCTAAGAATTGAGATCAACAAGTCAAAGAGAGTTATCAGGGAGCAGCATGTGAATTGATTTCTCATTTACAGTGTTAGGGCTTGCTCAGCATGTGTTTGAGTGCAGGTATTGTTAAAAAAGATGGGGGGGGGGGATCATTAAAAATGCTTCTCCCAACATGTAAAATAACTAGTATGTATTAAAGAATGTCCTTGTTACAGACAGTTCTTACTCCAACCTACTGACATGACACATTGATGTTGCTTTGTAGCTTTGCTACTTACTACTTGTTGTCTGGAGTTTGCCCCTTCAGGGTTGAAAGCACTTAATTGGAAGTCGCTTTTGATAAAAGTGGCAGCTAAATGACACTTAATGATTTAATGGATGATTTGAGCTTATGGAAATCACGTACACTACGCAACTCACCCCAGGTTGAAAGACGTAAGGATTACAGGTATCGTTGGTGGAAACACAACAGTAAAAACAAAGAGTGTGAGGAAGTACAAACTTCTGTTTTTTACCTCGTCAGAGACGGGCTTGATGGTGTGGTCGAAGCCAACGCAGTTCTCATCCACCATCCTCAGAGCTTTCTGGAAGGCCTCCTCAAAGCTGCGGCCAATAGCCATCACCTCACCTGTCAAGAAAAGTAAAGGTGAAGCTCTACTTATTGCCACTGTTGGTCAGTGCTAGTCTTGGGCAAGTTACTTCCAAAATGTAAAACATTAAAAGATTACTAGTTACTGTCTACTGAATGGTGAATGGCTTCCGTACTGTGTAAAAGTCGTTAAGACTAGAAAAGCGCTATATAAATACAGCACATTTACATTTACGGTCTCTGGTTTTGACCACGGGAACAGTGACGGGCCAGCACCTCACTTCAACGCAGTGTAATAACTCTTAAAAATAATATCCATCATACAAATGTATCCTGTAATGGGTTAGGAAGGGTTGGAAGGCTTCGATGTGGAAGATTGTGATTCCAGTGATTTCTGTCTGATTGCTATTTGCTGCATTATTCCATTAATTAAGAAACGATTTTGTTCTGTTTGCTTTTGAAAGGGTCCAGTATCAGGTTTTGCAAGTAAATGAAGATAATTCTGATCTGTTTCATTTGCCCTCTTACAAAGAGGACGAATTTGAATCAGACTCAGCTTCCGAGATCCCGTAGGATTTAGACTCATATAATCCATTTGAGTTCTCATGTTTTCTTTGAATGTTTGTAGGGGTAGCTTGAACCCAGAGGTTTAAATCCCTCACGAACAATATTCTTCCTGAATGTCTCCTTTCAGTAATTTTCAAATGTATAATTGTAATCAAAAGGGTGGAATGTAATGGGGAAATTACATAGACAATGATATGATTTTCTTTCAATAATTGTTCATTTATTAAGAGATTTTTCATTATAAGTAAATCCATCAATGTTCCTCTGAAATATGTGTATATCCTAAAATAAGTCCTCCAGTGTTGGAGACAGCTAAAAATGTTATGACTCTGCATTTCTCCGCTGTAAGCAAGGTTGGAGCCATGAAGCCTTCTACAGACGAGATAAATCTCTGATTTCTCAGACAGAATGACGGCTACAGTCATTCTGGACGCACCAGAGACAGATGCACGGGGACATAAGGACGGTATATGCTGTGTGTTAGACACAGAACTGGTGTCCCTCTGTAACTCTGTTCATTGTGAATGCGGTTCTTGTCATTTTGATTGTTCTCGAGAAAACAATTAAACCCTTCCAGCAAATACCTAAATTTTTAATCCAGTTTGCAGCCTTTCTTTATTTGTTTCAACAAGGTCTTTTCTGCCACTCAAAATTCTTCCCTCTCTGTAACAGAAACTTCCACCACAATCCGTCTCTGCAGTCAGCTCAACCATCGAATACAGCAACAGGAAATAATACTCACGCCTTTTTTTTTCTTCCTGTGAAGAAATGTTTTGCAGTGTTGGGGAATTCTCAAACAAAACACCACCAAATGTTGCACTGTAACTCGCATTACTGAGATGGTAACGAGTATAATATTACCAAAATGTAATTAGTAATGTGTTATATTACTGCGTTACAGCAAAAAGGAATACATTACTGTAATTGTGTTACTTTTGTAACTCCCAACTCTGGTACTAATGTCGTAAATATCTGGCTAGGGTTAAGATCTCAAACACTGATTATTCTTCTTTCCGGCACCAACGCAACACAATTAATTAAACTGAAAATGATAATATTCAGTCCCTCTTACCAACACTCTTCATGGAGCTGCCAATCGTGGTGGAAACTCGGAGGAACTTGCTGAGATCCCAGCGAGGCACCTTCACCACACAGTAGTCCAAACTAGGCTCAAAGTTCGCCGTTGTAGAGTTGGTAACAGAGTTCCTACGGAAAAAATACATTTACAGGTTCTTTTTATCCACGGCTGAATCACATAATTCCATTAAGTTATGGACTTTAACGAGGTAATTCAAAGTGCTTTACATCACACACCCACACGGCACTCCACATCTTCACTGTGATCTGTCAAAAATGATTATTTTGCACATTACGTTTTGCAAATCTTGTGTTCAACACGAAAAGTATTAAGGATAGTTTCACAGATCACGGTGTTTTACTGTTGATTTGTTTAACTATTTCACTGTTTTTAAAATAACAAAATGGTAACATCTGCCCAAAAGTCAATAAATAATCGTGTTAAATAACCGTGACTGCAATATTGACCGAAATAATCGTGATTATGATTTTTCCCAGAACCGAGCAGCCTTAGTAGGCTATACAGTGGAGTTGCATATTAAGTTTTTGGGGGTTCCTTCTGTAATTTCTTTTTCAGCAATACCACAGGCCAAGCAATCAGCCCGTTCCAAACAGGCACATTTTCAACGGGCACTACACTAGTTCCTATGAAGAGACCCGTACTTGAGGTGTGGCAGCGGGATCCCCAGGCCAAGTTTAGCCGCTACATACGCCAGAGGATAACCTGTCGCCTTACTGGCCAGAGCCGAGCTCCGCGACAGACGGGCATTCACCTCGATGATGTAGTACTGCAAAACATCAATATGCACAGGTTATAACAGAATCTGTGTGTGTGTTTGTACGTCTGTCCTAGTGTGTGTATTGGTATAGGTATGCACAGTGTAGACCATTATTTTACCTGTTCAGACTCTGGGTTAAGAGCGTACTGGATGTTGCACTCTCCTACAATGCCGAGGTGTCTGATGACTTTGATGGCTGTGTTCCGCAGCATGTTGTATTCGTGGTCGTTGAGCGTCTGACTGGGCGCCACCACGATGGATTCTCCAGTATGGATGCCCAGAGGATCAATATTCTCCATATTACACACCTGAACAAAAAGAACGGATTCTGTTAAGTACCTATGCTACATAACATGTCATTACTTGTGACACAATAGTGACTAGCCTTTTAAGTTCAGTAATATTACAATTTAAAATATACTGTTGTATTATTTTGCTGCAGCTTTAATCATCAGGTCCTGTCTGTGGCATACAACATACTTTTATTCATCCAAAAACAGGTTTAGTCCAAGTACTAATCATAATATCCACAATACAGGAAACCATAACCTGGTCAGCTAACAATCCCCATCTCATGGTTTAATTCAATTGTATTTATAGTGTCAAATCACAACAGAAGTTATCTCAGGACACTTTACAGATAATAATATATCTTTATTTCAGACTCACAACTAGGTCCATATCAAAAGATATATAAAATAAATATATATACACAGTATATATAAAAACAGGATAGAAGATAGAGTAGGTCTTTATCACACTATAATTTACAGAGACCCAACAATTGCCCCTAAGAGCAAGCCTTTGGTACAACAGTGGCGAGGAAAAACCTTTTTAACAGCCAAAAAACCTCAGACAGAACCTGGTTGATGGAAGGCGATCACCTGGTGCAACTGACACCTAAACTAAATAATTGACTTTTTCCTATTAGATACGGCTTTAACCCTAGAGTGTATACCATATCAAGCATGTTTTCATCCAGCCCAGTTATAAACCTAGTCAAATATATAATTTATCAACGGACCTATGCCTGTGATTGCTAGCAGCCGGTCATCAACGGTCAAACAGCTTCTATCAAAACATCATTTTCCTCTTCTTTACTCACAGTGACACAGTTGTCATAGGCATCACGGACCACCTCGTACTCGATCTCCTTCCAGCCTTTCAGGGATTTGTCCACCAGTACCTGGGAGGTGTGGGCGAAGGCTGAGGTCACCAGAGAGATGAGCTCCTCTCTGTTGTTGGCAAAGCCCGAGCCCAGACCACCAAGAGCGAAAGCGGAACGAACCAGAACAGGGTAGCCTAGACGCTCTGCAGCTACCACTGCCTATAAAGAGTGATATTGAGAAGATACATGTAGACATCACAAACCCAAGGAATGTTTTGAAAGAACGGAGGTAATGTCTCCTCACCTGCTCCACAGACAATGCTGCTTCACTGGGAGCAACGTGTTCATTGATCTCTTCCATCTTCTCCACAAAGATCTTCCTGTCTTCGGTCATCTCGATGGAGGCCACCGGTGTTCCCAGGACCCTGACTTTATACTTCTCCAGGACGCCCAGCTTGGTCAGCTCCACGCCGCAATTCAAAGCGGTCTGACCGCCGAAGGTCAGCAGCACGCCGTCTGGACGTTCATTCTTTATAACCTGAGAGCAAAAAACAATTATTGGAATGTGTTAAATTGATAACATTTGTCTATTAGTACAAGAAAAAGTCACCAACATCTTTAAATTGATTTACAAACACTGTTTTTGAGCTTTATTTTTGTTAATCTGCTTCTTCATGGAGTTTACATGCAGAAAAACCAGATATAGTATACTATAGAAAGTTATATTACAATATAAAGAGTATGAACAGGTCTGGAATAGGGAATGAGAATGATGAATAAATAATAAATGAGACATGAGAATGAGAATGATGAGTAAATAGTAAATAAGTGAGACATGAGAATGATGAATAATACTAAATAAGTGGAATAATAAGTGGATCCAGTAAACAGGTGCTGTTTACAGACAGTGGTGCTGGGTTATTGTACACATACTACTGACTATAATTTTAAGGTAGCTGTCTAGGAATTTCAAAAACCCCAGTATCTCACATGTACACATTATTTCTCTTTGTCAGTTACAACATTAAATCAACTACAATCAAAAAGAGTTCACCCCTACCTGAGTGACATACTCCGCTGTGATCGGCAGGAAGTAGACTTTGTCAGCCAGGCCCTTGGAGGTCTGGACCGTGGCAATGTTGGGGTTGATCAGCACAGTCTGGATATTCTCTTCCTTGAGAGCCTTAATAGCCTGGAAAATCAAAATGATATCCGATAGAATCTGAATCAGACTAGCCGTATGGGTTACTTTATATGTGTTAGTGATAGCAACAGTGAAATCTTGTTGTCAGCGTTAAAATCTTAAAAGGAAGTACAGCAAGGCGACCATGAACACGTCACCAGTTCATACAGCATCATTAAGTATTTGCAGCCAAACACTAACAGGCATTTCCCACTGGGCGCATCACTGCTGCGTTGCGGAGGCGCCGCGAGCCCCGCGAGCAATCACGGCCATTCAAGTCCCAGAAGCGTGCGTAGCTACGCGCTAGGCCGTAGACGCCTCCACTAGAACACCACGGACAACGGAGATTTATCTTGGAGGTGTAAAAAACAATACAAGATCACAGATTCTTTTTATCAGGACAACGCCAGAAAAGAGAAGACAGGGTTTAATTACAGGAGTGCTTGGATTGGAAGGGAGATAGTAGTACAGTACATGTAAAGTACATGTAGAGACAATAAAAATCTGTGAGTCGGGCAGCAAGACGCTCCGCAACAGAGACACTCCCGGTGAGGTATGGCCCGTGGCGGAGGACGGACCAAAACCGGAACCCAACAGAGACACTCCCGGTGAGGTATGGCCTGTGGCGGAGGACGGACCAAAACCGGAACCCAACAGAGACACTCCCGGTGAGGTATGGCCTGTGGCGGAGGACGGACCAAAACCGGAACCCAACAGAGACACTCCCGGTGAGGTATGGCCCGTGGCGGAGGACGGACCAAAACCGGAACCCAACAGAGACACTCCCGGTGAGGTATGGCCTGTGGCGGAGGACGGACCAAAACCGGAACCCAACAGAGACACTCCCGGTGAGGTATGGCCCGTGGCGGAGGACGGACCAAAACCGGAACCCAACAGAGACACTCCCGGTGAGGTATGGCCCGTGGCGGAGGACGGACCAAAACCGGAACCCAACAGAGACACTCCCGGTGAGGTATGGCCCGTGGCGGAGGACGGACCAAAACCGGAACCCAACAGAGACACACCCGGTGGGAAATGCCTGTAAGCCTTTAAGAAGTCCAATGCCGATACCTGATTATTACCCAATTATCCTCCCTCGCAGAATACTAATATACCCAGTATCCAAAAAACAACTCATTTTTGATTTTTACTACAATATCACCAGAATATCGGCACTGCTTTCATCATAAGGCATTCCTGTCGGACCTGGGAGCCGGAGTAGTCGAATTCCCCGGCCTGGCCGATGGACAGTCCTCCAGATCCCAGGATGAGGACCTTCCTGGGACGGAAAACCTCCTCAGGCTTCGGGGAACCCGTGCAGGTGAGATGGTCCACGAGGCGCTGCTTCACTGGAGAAAATAATTAAATAACACACATTTTGTTGGTCTTATTCATAGAATAACTATAACACACTTCTTTTCAACCAGTAAAGTAGAAAACAATACTGAACTGATAACAAATGTTACAACAGCGTAATAATTTAATACCAAACTGGTCATCATATAATAATGCATATTTCAACTAACAGACCGACAGCTAGACAGAATAATGGGAATTTCTCAGTAATAAATTGCTAATAAAATTTGATAACAATGCAATAAAAACACAATTTATAAGAATAGGATAATAGAATAAAAAAATTGTTACCAGTTTTGGTAGCATTGCCCTCCTTGTGGTCTTTCACGGTCTCAAGGAAGACATCAAACAGGCTGACCAGGTCTGTGGGGCCGGCCATGTGCTCTGGGTGGAACTGGACACTGGAAACCAGAATGCATCCCCAAGGATTAAATCACACAGTTTGTTCCATACGAGGAACTTGTGTGTATTTTCACATCACTACGTGTCACGGAGCCCGTTACCTGAACAGGGGTTTTGTGTTGTGTACGATGCCCTCGTTAGTATGATCATTGGCGTTGGTGAAGAGGACGTCCCAGTCTGTCGGGAGGGTGTCGGGGTCGACAGCAAAGCCGTGGTTTTGACTGGTGATGAAGCAGCGATCTGTTCCCTTGTGGATGCACGGCTGGTTGTGGCCACGGTTACCGTATCTAAGACGAGAGAAGAAAATAAAATTAAAATCCTGGAGATTATAGGATATAATAGGATCAGGTCCATTTGGTGTTGTCCAGATCTCAACTTGCAGATTCTAATAAGACATTATTTGTGGTAGTAACTGTAGTTGTCATGTCATTAATTTAATGGAGTATCCACATTGTCGTCCTAGAGGTTTTCCACTGTGAGAAGAAACACATTCACTGGGATTTTGATGTTAGTTGGTAGATGTGAGTCTTATTAACAGAACAAAATATCAGCCATCAAAAACCTCAATGAAATAGACAACTGTCAACAAACCTATGTTGGCCAAACCATTCATTATTTTAGGTTGAAAGGATTACCCTTGTTTCCATTTTGAAATGCATTCAATGAAACCTAAAACATTATTTTGGCATGATCCTAAAACGTTGCGGCAATTCTGCTGCTTTTAACATTGCAAATTCTACAAGTAATAAAAATAAGAGATGCATTTTTGTCATTTCATCATAAACTGTAACAATGCAACGTTTCTGCTATCCATTTTTGAAAACTAAAAGATTTTAGAGCACTGAAATCAACCAGGAAACAACTGTAACGAGCACCTTCCTGGAAATCAAAGTCATCAAAATCTTTTTCATTTCAAGGAGATAACAGAGAGTATGCCTCAGAAAAAGAAAAGGCACACCTTCACTTGTTTACCAAACCCAAATTTAAATGTAGGTACATTTAGATGGGGCGTCGGACTACCGGGTCCAGGTGAAGAGACCGGAAAACAGAAAACCCTGTGAACCATCTGTAACTTGAATTTTGCTGCAATCCCACAATCCCTTCATCCCTTCAACAACATTCCAGCAGGGCAATGGGAACATTCGCTGTGACCTTCACATGGAGCCTGATAAAGCCGCCATCAGTGGAGTCTCAGACGAGGCTGCGGAGGTCTACAGTGAGGAGCGAGTCGACTTGTTTGTTAAGCCTTTCTCATAACAAGACCGGTCACTCCAACAATCCACGGCTCATACAGAAGAGGCCAGACTGCTGAGAACAGCAAAAAGCTGTAGTTCACATCACAACTCTCAAGAAAAAAAAACTTTTGTGTTTCCAGAGTGTAAAAGTTTTTCTTTTTTGCAGAGGTTCCCTGGTTCAGGTGAATGAGGGCACATATCTTTCTTCTGCTTCATAAAACTTCTATAAGCTTGCCAAGAGAACATATAGGAAATAAAATATTAACCCTCATGTTGTCGAATGATGTTGAGTCAAATCTGACCCGTTTTTAGTTTTTTTTAATAACAAAAAATGGGCCTCGAAATGAGTGCTGAAAATGTCAACATTAGAAATATCAAATAACTTTGGAAAAAACATCAAAAAAAAGTACCCACAACATTGAAAAAGTGACAAAAATGTCAGAAAAAGCGATGATAATGTTTCATGGTTGACGGGAAGACAACACAAGGGATAAAAACAAAAATATATATTTTTTTCAGTATGTTGACAGTATGTTTTTTTCTTTTCCTCTTTTCTTTTGTATTATTAAATAATATAAAATTGTAAAAAAAATAAAAATAATATTTACTGCAACAGGAAAAAACACAACATGTGACTCAATATGAAAACACTACAATAAAAGTATTTAAAAAAAAAACGCTTGACAAGAGACTGAGCTCCAGACGTGAGTCTGCAGTTAGCTCAAAAATAAATCAAATGTGACACTGTGACGACTTTGGCCTTTTAAAAAGAGATTTGTTTTCCTGTCTGCAACCTTTTGAATATAAATTAGTTTTTGGTGATTTTAATTCAGGGTACTAACTTCATCTTGTAGGTCTTTGATCCAATGAGTAAAGAGAGCAGCTGGTGCCCGAGGCAAATACCGAAAACCGGCTTGGGACGATCCACGCACACCACCCCCCTCATGTTGTTGATGGTGGTCTGACAGAGCTGGGGGTCCCCGGGGCCGTTACTGATGAACAAACCATCAAAATCTGGAAAAGACAAAGAAAAATAATGCCTGTGCTACCACTGATGAAGATTATGTCACACTGTCAATGTACTGTATGTGAACAATAACAGCCTTTCATTGCCTGAGTCTGACTGGAAATAAACTAATTCCCGGTACTTTATTTATTGCAAAGAACTTTTAATATTGCAGAAATAAGCAACTTCATTTCTCAGAAAACACTGCAACAACTGACATGTTCATAGTTCACACTGGCCTTTCTAGTGCTTTCTAGTTTCTATATATATATATAAAAAAAAATTAAATCTACTTCTGGAAATAACTTCTACAAATGTTTTTGTGTGAGGGGTTCCTAAAAAACTAACTTGGTTACATGTTCTGCAAAAGGTACGGTGAAAACTTTCCATAATTATTACTGACATCTTGCAAACCACCTCAAACATCTCTCCATTAGTGCATGTATAGGTACTGAACATGTGGGTGTAATTCAGGCCTGTGTGTAATGTGTGTAAATTGAAATTTCCCCTTGTGGGACTAATAAAGGATACATTATTATTATTATTATTATTATAATAGTGAGTTTTATGCCCCAGTCAGCCAACTACTGCTCTAAGCCTGGCACTGAAGTCCAAATGAAGTCCATGATTAGCAGTGGAAGTGTGTGACAGACCTGTGCTGTCCAGCGGGTGGTCCCAGGGTACGACAGTAACGCAGGCGCCCCGCTGAGCCAGGCAACGGATCTGGTTGTATTTGATGCCGCAGTCCACCACTGTGATTCGCAAACTACCACTCGGGTTGAATACTTTGGACTCCTGGAGACAATCCAAGGAGAAATAATCAAACACACCAGTCTGGGGTCAGAATGTATTAAGACATAAACAATCTAATTAATCCTTCACATGTACATGGTCTACTTTCTACACACTTTTAAATAACTTTTAGATTTAGTTTCAGAGTGCTTAATACATTCAGGTTCAGTTTAAAAAGGTTTCTTAAGCATCTGGGTGGGTTACCTTCATGGAGACCTCCTGGACCAGGTTTCTCTGGTCCGGGTTATCAAATGGAATACTATCCTGAGGAGTACCGTCCACCACCAGCTTCCCCAACATGGTGCCCTTCTCTCTTATCTTTTTGGTCAGACGGCGGGTGTCAATGCCTTGAAATACATGGAAACAACAATATTTCAAAGCTTGCAAGTATCCCTGATTGTTTTATACATAATCTTACATTCCAGGTGTCAAATTGTAATTTATCCTGAACACCCGTTCCAGTTCTATCAAATCAAGAGTTTAAGTCCACATTCATTTACACCCACATTAGTCTAGACTATGTTTCCTGACCTTGTATTCCAGGAACACCTTGCTCCTTGAGCCACTGGTCCAGTGACCTGACTGAGCTCCAGTGACTGGGACTCTCCGACAGCTCTCCGATAACCAGAGCCGCAGCGTGGATCTTTGACGACTCAAACCACTGAGTAAGACAACACACATACACAGAAACACGTCACTGTGTATTGTGGCATGAGGAAAATAAACACTATGATCACAGACAAAAACACCCAAGAGATTTAGTGTTACCACAAAAAATAATAAAACAAATAAAAAATAGCTTAAACCCTAAACAAATGCCCACCTTGCTCAGTCCAAAGTCTCCCTCTTCGTCCTGTGGTACCCCATAGTTGCCCACCAGAGGGTAAGTGAGGGTCAGCAGCTGGCAGCGGTAGGATGGGTCAGTAAGAGCCTCGGGGTAGCCCACCATGCCTGTCTGAAACACTGAACACATAAAAACATTCAGTTATATTTGAGTGTCACTACAATCATTTAACAAACAAGTATTCATAAGTCACTGACGACGACATTCAGACGGTCTCCATGTGTTTCAGTAAATCTTAAGGCTGTAATTGTCTGTATATGTTAATTTTTAACCTGGGCATGAATTATGGCATATACGTATACTGTATATACTGTATACACACACGCATCATAGAGTAAAGTTTGGCCTTGTATAAAATCAATATTGCCTCGTCTTTAAAAAAGGCGCTCCAAGCAATGTTGGTGTGTTGTTTGAAGTACTATTTTTAAATAAAACGAGACTATCTTGTCATTCACTCCTCCTCATCCCGTCCCCTCCCTTCTGTGCTTCCACGCACTAACCCCCCCAAATCTTTCTTGTCTGTTATTGTCTGGAAAACTGGAAGACTGTGTGTGTATGCTTCGTGGTGCAGGTTGGCATGTTTGTTTTTGTTGCCATTTGTAGACCCTGGGCTGTCTACAGAGACTGTTTTTTTACAGTGTGTTCAGGGGACAGGCAGCTATCAGATAGTGAGGAGATGATTTTTACAGTGTGTTCAGGGGCCAGGCAGCTAGCAGATAGTGAGATGATGTTTTTTTACAGTGTGTTCAGGGGACAGACAGCTAGCAGATAGTGAGGAGATGATTTTTACAGTGTGTTCAGGGGCCAGGCAGCTAGCAGATAGTGAGATGTTTTTACAGTGTGTTCAGGGGACAGGCAGCTAGCAGATAGTGAGGAGATGTTTTTTTACAGTGTGTTCAGGGGACAGGCAGCTACCAGATAGTGAGATGTTTTTACAGTGTGTTCAGGGACAGGCAGCTAGCAGATCGTGAGATGTTTTTTACAGTGTGTTCAGGGACAGGCAGCTAGGAGATAGTGATATGTTTTTTACAGTGTGTTCAGGGGACAGGCAGCTAGCAGATAGTGAGGAGATGTTTTTTTACAGTGTGTTCAGGGGACAGGCAGCTACCAGATAGTGAGATGATGTTTTTTTACAGTGTGTTCAGGGGACAGGCAGCTAGCAGATAGTGAGATGTTTTTTACAGTGTGTTCAGGGGCCAGGCAGCTAGCAGATAGTGAGATGTTTTTTACAGTGTGTTCAGGGACAGGCAGCTAGCAGATAGTGAGGAGATGTTTTTTTACAGTGTGTTCAGGGGACAGGCAGCTACCAGATAGTGAGATGTTTTTACAGTGTGTTCAGGGACAGGCAGCTAGCAGATCGTGAGATGTTTTTTACAGTGTGTTCAGGGACAGGCAGCTAGGAGATAGTGATATGTTTTTTACAGTGTGTTCAGGGGACAGGCAGCTAGCAGATAGTGAGGAGATGTTTTTTTACAGTGTGTTCAGGGGACAGGCAGCTACCAGATAGTGAGATGATGTTTTTTTACAGTGTGTTCAGGGGACAGGCAGCTAGCAGATAGTGAGGAGATGTTTTTTTACAGTGTGTTCAGGGGACAGGCAGCTACCAGATAGTGAGATGATGTTTTTTTACAGTGTGTTCAATGGACAGGCAGCTACCAGATAGTGAGATGATGTTTTTTTACAGTGTGTTCAAGGGACAGGCAGCTAGCAGATAGTGAGGAGATGTTTTTTTACAGTGTGTTCAGGGGACAGGCAGCTAGCAGATAGTGAGGAGATGTTTTTTTACAGTGTGTTCAGGGGACAGGCAGCTACCAGATAGTGAGGAGATGTTTTTTACAGTGTGTTCAGGGGACAGGCAGCTAGCAGATAGTGAGATGTTTTTACAGTGTGTTCAGGGGACAGACAGCTAGCAGATAGTGAGATGTTTTTACAGTGTGTTCAGGGGACAGGCAGCTAGCAGATAGTGAGATGTTTTTACAGTGTGTTCAGGGGACAGACAGCTAGCAGATAGTGAGATGTTTTTACAGTGTGTTCAGGGGACAGGCAGCTAGCAGATAGTGAGATGTTTTTACAGTGTGTTCAGGGGACAGGCAGCTAGCAGATAGTGAGATGTTTTTACAGTGTGTTCAGGGGACAGGCAGCTAGCAGATAGTGAGGAGATGTTTTTTTACAGTGTGTTCAGGGGACAGGCAGCTAGCAGATAGTGAGGAGATGTTTTTTACAGTGTGTTCAGGGGACAGGCAGCTAGCAGATAGTGAGATGTTTTTACAGTGTGTTCAGGGGACAGGCAGCTAGCAGATAGTGAGATGTTTTTACAGTGTGTTCAGGGGACAGGCAGCTAGCAGATAGTGAGATGTTTTTACAGTGTGTTCAGGGGACAGGCAGCTAGCAGATAGTGAGATGTTTTTACAGTGTGTTCAGGGGACAGGCAGCTAGCAGATAGTGAGATGTTTTTACAGTGTGTTCAGGGGACAGGCAGCTAGCAGATAGTGAGATGTTTGCTGTATGTGTCAACAAATGTTTGCTTAAGCGTGACATCACCTTTAATTACTCTTACCTGCACCACGTTGAGCTGCATATATTACACACATCAACTTCCAGAAAGTGGTTCCTGTCATACCTTCTTATTTGCACATTCATCAGCCGAAACACAC
Source organism: Etheostoma nigrum (assembly GCA_029931835.1). Taxonomy (NCBI): domain Eukaryota; kingdom Metazoa; phylum Chordata; class Actinopteri; order Perciformes; family Percidae; genus Etheostoma; species Etheostoma nigrum. The sequence goes on from CM057254.1 coordinate 2,715,271, forward strand.
CACAAGTTGTATAAAAGCAAGTGACAGAGTTGTAAATATACTTAAATGAAATACTGCTTGACGATGTACCTGCAAGGCATTTACAAGACAGGAAATGTCATGTGATATACAGCCATGCCTAATGACGGGGTTAGCTAAACCAACACTTAATTGGCATATTTTTTAATGGAGTTTGGCGACACATTCCTTTGAGGAGAGGGAAAAGGTAGAGTTATTGGGGGGTGGGGGTCTGGGTTAAATGGCGCTTTACAACTCGGACCAACCACACACACAACCGCACAAAACCCATATGGCAGGTGGACTTTAAGCCGAGCTAAACGAAGTTACCTGTAATACATTAGAAACAAATTAGCTTAAAAAAAGACGTACCAACTTCTCCCGACACTGACACATTTGCACCAAAAAGGAGGCCTTTGAACGTCGTCCCGTCTTCTAGGACCAATGTCGCCATCTTCGTCACTTTAGACACTTTAGACAGATAATGCTAACTGCTGCACGAGGGAAAACGCTGGATGTGTGTAGTGATGGTGATGAGCCACGGTGTCCACGTGAAACTCACGACGCTCGCGGAAAGCAGGAGAAGATGAGACCCAAACACTACAGATAGAGACTAGATCTGACCGCAGAGCTAGATATCTGCGTCTTAGTGGATCCAGGTTAAATGCGTACACAATAAAAAAAAAAAACGAGTTTAGATAAATGGTTTGCCAGTGAGTCGGACGGGACACTGAGTGCTCCACACACGCTGCTGGAAGTGTGTGGAAGTCGGCCCGCAGCCTGCACCGGTGCGTTTGACGTAGAAACACCCGGCACTTCCCCTGAGACCTTTCAAAATAAAAGCCCCAATGATCAGAATCAGCTTTATTTGCCAGGTATGAGGACACATACGAGGAATTTTGCTTTGGATCATCATTGCTCACAATGCGCTTACACATACAAAACAAACAATATATACACACTAATATATACACACTAATATATACACACTCCAAGCAGAAAAATGATGAAGCAGCATCTGAATATGATAAGCTTTCTCTTGCTTGGAATTTGCCTTGGTGTGATTGGTGCATGCATTTAACATATGGAAATGCAATGAATAATAAAGAGAAAGTAGCCTACTTTAACAAGAACATAAATAAAGAAACAAACAAATATGTAAAAGACACTATAACAAATAATGTAGAATACATCACATAGGCGTATGTAGCCTGTTTTATGGCTGTAGTTTCACACTTTGTGGGCTACTCATTTGTGTACGTGACAAATAATCGTGATCTGATTTGTAAATAAGAAATGTGCTTACCAAATGTGAAGAATTCAGAAGTCAAATGTTGACTTTAAGTTATGTTTACATTTCAGGTTATTCAGTTTGATATATAAAAATCAAACATATTTTTGTGTAGTGCTGCAGTACTCAAACATAGATTACACACATTGCAGGGCTGTACAGAGAGTAAAGCAATTATAATCAATGATATGATTGACTATGGGTGACTTTGCACTGAGGAATGTCCAACATGGACAGAAAACATTTGCCCTTTCTATGTTATGCACTTTTCACATTTTTTTCAGTGTCTTTACAGGCTGTAATGGATACTTTTTACCTGATAACGGCACCAAAGAAGAAGACAAAGGGGAGTTTTTAAGGTGCAGATCAATCCTTGCAAACCATACATTTTTCTGTGTATTTTGAACTCATATACAGTGAATCGGCCTAATTGTGCGCAGGAAAACTGTTCTTTGTACAAAGCTCAATCAATTTAGCTCATTGATCCCATTTTGACAAGTCTTAGATTAGATTGTACTTCCTGTTACAGCCAGTTTGTCTCTAAGCTTTTGTTGATTTATGTGCATCTTAAGATTTAATAAATACTTTCGTTTTTGCAAGTAAGGTGTATGTAATGTTTAATCTGTAAACCCCCCCCCCCCCAAAAAAAAAGTTAGCATACATGTGGAACTTTAATTTGAAGGTATATCTATATCTAGGTAGTCTATTTTCGGTTTAATCAGGAAACTTAACACCACAGACTGTATGGTCTATGCTCAACACATGTTGTCGTCACTGTGACGTCATCACGCCAGAGAGGGGGGGGTATCCCTACAGCTGCTGATAAGATAACCATGAAATGTGGTTAGTGTGTTTATGATCACCATAGATAATGTAATGGGAAAATTACATAGACAATGATTTTCTTTCAATAATTGTTCATTTATTAAGAGATTTTTCATTATAAGTAAATCCATCAATGTTCCTCTGAAATATGTGTATATCTTAAAATAAGTCCTCCAGTGTTGGAGACAGCTAAAAATGTTATGACTCTGCATTTCTCCGCTGTAAGCAAGGTTGGAGCCATGAAGCCTTCTACAGACGAGATAAATCTCTGATTTCTCAGACAGAATGACGGCTACAGTCATTCTGGACGCACCAGAGACAGATGCACGGGGACATAAGGACGGTATATGCTGTGTGTTAGACACAGAACTGGTGTCCCTCTGTAACTCTGTTCATTGTGAATGCGGTTCTTGTCATTTTTGATTGTTCTCTCGAGAAAATAATTAAACCCTTCCAGCGAATACCTAAACTTTTAATCCAGTTTGCAGCCTGTCTTTATTTGTTTCAACAAGGTCTCTTCTTCACACAAATTCCTCCCTCGCTGTAACAGAAACCTCCACCACAATAATAATTCTCATGACTTTGATGGAGAAAATGAAATGTTCTCTAATCTAATCCATCGCCACAGCAACATTTTAACTTTGGAAGGGGTGAGGGGGGGAGATTGGAGCAGAATACAGAAGAGAAAATCTACTTAGAAATATAGGAAATATTGGATAGGATAGAATAACACAATGCTATTCTTAATAACACAGTCATTATTATTAATAATAATATTAACCCCAGTCGGAGCTGGTTGATGTGGCTCGGGAAAGGGAAGTTTGGGGTCCCCTGCTGGAGCTGCTGCCCCCGAGACCCGATACCGGATAAGCGGATGAAGATGGATGGATAGATTATTATTAATTTCCCTTGTTTTTATTTTAAATAAATTGTATATCAGAATACAACAGGCTCAGTCTGCCTTTGGCTCGGGTCTGATGCTTGCATGGCTCCTTATACTGAGCGTGGATACTGTTGATGTGGAACTGTGCTAATGTCTTGCTGCTTCCTGAAGCTCTGCATGGCCGACTGATGAAGCCTATTTGTTGTTCTAGCTGTCTGTGTGGTGTCTTGTTGACTTCTGTCTCTATAGTTTGACCTGTCCTCATGTCTTGCTGTTTCCTGTTTCTCTGGTCTAAAATCATCAGGCCAAAGGACTACAGTTATTAAATGATCCAGGTGTCTAACACTGGCACATTTACAGAAATGTTAATTAATGTGTGTTGTCCTTTATAAGATAAAAAATAAGAATAATAAGAAAAGAAAAAAACAATTCCAGTGCTGGTTCCATAGTATCAGTATTTTGGATAGTCAACATGGAAACATTAATTGCTCATGTGACAAGGACTGGGAAGCAGGCAGGTGACAGTACTCTGATCCAATGGAAATCACAATTGTCAGAATGACAGCCCTCTAGCCAAATGGATTGGAAATACTATTTGTGTGTGTGTGTGTGTGTGTGTGTGTGTGTGTGTGTGTGTGTGTGTGTGTATGTGTGGACCAGGTTTTACTACATTTGTGGGGACCAAAAACTGGAAATACAGTATACTTATGGGGTCCTGACAGCTTTGTGGGGACAAAATGCTGGTCCCCATAAAGTTAAAGGGTTGTTTGAGGAATAAGACTTGGTTTTAGGATCAGGGTTAGAATTAGGTTATGGTTAGGGTTAGGGTAAGGGTTAAGGTTAGGCATTTAGGTTTGATGGTTAAGGTTAGGGTAAGGGGCTAGGGAATGCATTATGTCAATGACTGGTCCCAATAAAAATAGTGAGACAAGACTGTGTGTGTGTGTGTGTGTGTGTGTGGGGGGGTATTTTAGCCCCGACCCTGGGTTCTTCCTTGGCCTATTCTACACCCTTCTACCAAGGGCTAATAGTTTTGTGTAATCCTGCTGACAGACAAAGCAACACAGCGAACCAGAACCAAACCCCCCTCCTATTGGTGGAGATAAGATGCCTGGAGAGTACAACAGTAGATGCCGTGCTTGATTCAAACAAATGTTCTCTGTAGCTATTGAGTTGTGGTTGAATGTTAGTTATGAGCTGTGTTTGTTGGGAGACCACCCGCCTGGCCAGCACTGCAACTCAGCTTTATATCAGGATCTGGTTACTACACGCGCTCTTTCTCTCTTTTCTTCTCACACTGCTGCTTCTGGCTCCATGACTCAATCAAACACACGTCACGTTGTAAATATAGGCTAACGTGTCCCAAAGGATCTTAAAGATAGAACAGAGAGACAATCAATCTTTTTTTGCTGGTATTTTGTTTCACCACAAATAGTTTAGGGATCACCAACATAGGATTAGACCTTTGCACATCATATTGAATGTCTACTGTATGCACAATTGCACATTTTCAACCTAATTTTGCTGCTCTTACTTTCTTCATTGTATGTGCCTTCTTATTTCTACTTTTTATATTGTTTACTTGAATGTTATGTTTGTCTGTGGACATGTGTGTGTGTAAAATATGTCTCGTCTCCACCGTGGGATAGAGGGAAACGTAATTTCGATCTCTTTGTATGTCTTGACATGTGAAGAAATTGACAATAAAGCAGACTTTGACTTTGACTTTGACTTATTTAGTGGTGGAGCAAGTACTTAGGTCTTTTAGTTAAGTAAAACTAGCAAAACTACAGTGTGGGAATACTTTGTTACAAGTCCTGCTTTAAAAAATGGACCTACTGTATGTAAACACACACAAGTATTAGCATCAAGCTATTCTAAAAGTACCATTACATTAGTACGCATGGCCCATTTCAAAATAAGATATAATTGTCTTATAATTATTGATGCATTAATGATGCCGCTGGTAAAGGTGGAGCTCATTATAATTACTTCTTATGACTTTATTATTAGCTCATAAATTTCCCTCAGGGATCAATAAACCTTTATCTTATCTTAACTGATAATAATAGATCATATTAGTTTATTGCATTTTGTATTATTCTGAACCTGCAAAGTAATTAAATGTATCAGATACATGTAGTGGAGTAAAAAGTACAATATTTATTTCTTAATTGTAGTGGAGTAGAAGTATAAAGTAGCATAAAATGGAAATACTCCAGTACAGTACAAGTACTTGAAAGTTGTACTTAAAGGGACAGTTCAACCCAAAATCAAACATACATATTTGAGTTGCCCAGTGTTGGTGATATCGACCGTAGACCTGGTGGTGAGCAGTTTCATGTACTGTAGGAACTACACCCGCCAACCGTATCACATTGTATCGATTACATACAGTATAGATAAAATAAATTGTAAATAAATTAAAATTAGCTCACATGAATGCATCAATCCAGGGGCGTAGCTTTGGATTTGGGGGGAGGGGGGTTTGTTGGGTTGAGATCTCCAGTTTTGAGCACAACATAGCATATCAAAAACTTCATTTCCTGCATTTTGATAATTTTTCTGCAACAATTTGTGCCTTTTCTGCAAAAGAGATGACGCAAATGTCTTTATTTATTTAGGAAATTATTATTAGATGGGGGGGGGGGTGCACTGGCCAGACTTTTTGGGCTGTAACACCACCCCCGTAAATTACGGCTATGCATCAATCCAATAATGATAATGGTAATAATATCCAATAGGAATCCAAAAGGAATTTTGCTTGTAGTACTTGTAGTATGAGTATACTTCTACAGTGTGGTATTAATACTTTTATTATGGCTATGAGCCCAGCAATCCAATCAATGCAATAGGCTAAGTTGTATCCATGTAGTGAGAACTGGTGTGACAAACAGAAGTCTAAGTTGGGAAATGGAGCTGTTTATGCTGAAGTGCTAATCCAACATGGTGGCCAGAGGTTGTTTTATGTCGCCAGGATCCCCTCTTTAGGATCAGACTTCATACAAACATGATCATTTGACCCATGGTAGACCACTGTCTGGGGGGCGGGGCGGCTATAGCTCAGGTGGTAGAGGGGTCGCCTACTAATCGGAAGTTTATTTGTATATATATATATATATATATACAGTATATACAAATACAGTTCAGTACAATTCACTGTCCTGATCCTCTGTCACGCCCAGATTTTCCAGTGATCCGACTGGGGAACGCAGTTTAGACAGTAACCCAAGCCAGAACAAACTGAAGAGCTAAAAATACCAACAGTCAACAATCCGGCTGCTGTGGGACAGAGACGTGGCGTTGGTGGGTCTTTACATAGGGGTTAGACCGGCTGGCAGAGGGGGTAAAGGGATAGACAGCTGGGGAAAGAGACAATGTAAAAGCTAGAACAGAAGACAGAGAGAAAATACGACTTAAAAACACCAACAAAACTAGAATATACCCCACTTGTGTTTCTCTGCTTGTTACCCTCTTCTGTCTTCTTGGACATTTTGCTTTGGGATGAACTTTGCTCTCAGGCCTCCATCAGCAGGCAGTTCTGGGCCCGGCGCTGGCAGAGGAGCCACCATGGAGAACCTGGAGAAGCAGCTGATCTGCCCGGTGTGCCTGGAGATGTTCTCCAAACCCGTGGTCATCCTGCCCTGCCAGCACAACCTGTGCCGCAAGTGTGCCAACGACATCTTCCAGGTGAGGCTGATGGTGGCTTACAGGGTCACAATTCATGTTTTTGACCATTTTTAACCCAACCAATGAGGAGATATGGACCGTATGTTTGCCTTCACTCAAATATACTGGAACTAGATGGCACTCGGCTTGTGAAGCTCAAAGCACTAAAAAAAAAAAGTTAGAAACTCAATCGAGATGTCACTCCTATAATCATGACCCGGTTATTCAAGATCCACAGACCTGGTTGTGAGCAGTTTCATGTACAAAATTCACACAAAATTTAATTTGAAAAACTCAACAGCAATGAATGAATAATATAAATAATAATGTGATTATATGAATACTACAGAAGGATATATGAAATGATGCTTAAATGTAATTTTCCTATTACAGTCTCTTTCCAAATCTTGACCCAGGTACTCAAGACCTGGGTCACAGACCTGGTTGTGAGCACAGACACAGACCTGGTTGTGAGCAGATTGATGTTGGAACTATTGTAGAAAGACAACAGTCCTTCCTCTCTTTCTCCAGTCAGCTAACCCTCTGTGGCAGTCCCGCGGCTCCTCCAGCATGGCTTCCAGTGGCGCCCGCTTCCGCTGTCCGTCGTGCCGCCATGAGGTGGTGCTGGACCGCCACGGGGTCTTCGGTCTGCAGAGGAACCTGCTGGTGGAGAACATCATAGACATCTACAGACAGCAGGAGTCCTCCAGGTGTGTGTGTGTGTGTGTGTGTGTGTGTGTGTGTGTGTGTGTGTATGTGAGGGTGCGTCCCACATAAATCCCACTTTACTTTTTTATTTAACCTACCGTTCTTCAGCATGACATAAACATTTAATACATGGTTTAACATTTTCATGTAATTGTAAGCAGATGTACAGTATTTGTCAATTAGCAAAACCATAACATTATTTTAATCATTATTTAAAATTCCCTTAAATTCAACTATTTCCTCGCTCCCAGTTCAGTATTTACATTCACATCTTCCAAACATTTTTGGCAAGAAAAAGTCTTTATATAGAATCTGAAATGAGACTCTACATGTTATTGTAATCATTAGTGACCACCAATAGAGAGCAGTATTGTATTGTGTTTCTGATTTCTGACTTCTGTCTTTGTGTGACAGTAATGCAGAGGTGATCCATTCATAGTGACGGACATTTTCATTGCATACAACAGTTAAAGGCTTTGAGGCTGATAAAAAAAATCTGGTACTTGCTTTAATTATATACACTAGCTTTAAAGTAAAACAGAAAACCCCAGCATGAACAGATATGAGAATTTGAATGTTCTCCTTAATTGTCCTACATTTTTAGTAACTATAATAATTATACACAGTGCCTTACATGGTTGAAGCAGAAATAACATTTCATGAGATATAATAAAAAATAAAAATGGAATAAAATACCCAACAATGACATAAGATAAAAACAATCATTATAAAATAGATTAGGAAATAAAACGGTGGGCTGACATTAAAACAAAGCTTTTATTTATTTGATTTCATTTGCAACTTGAATGTTGTTGTTGACAATAGATCCAGATCAGAAATCAGTCACACAACATGACAGTGACATGTTTTTAGCCAGATTTGAAACACGTGCACTCTCTTGGTGATTATCCCCCTTCTTTATATTTGCATTTTGGAGGCATTTGTTGTTTTTGACTACAACTTAAATTCAAGATGTGTGTGTGTGCACGGAGAACATACCAGAAAGGTGAAGAATGTCGTAAGAAAGTCCAGATGAAAAACAGAATGTAGTTTGGAGTTGGAGTTAATAAAAGTGCAGTTATAACAGGACAGGTGTGTGATGCAGGATAAAAAATAGACAATGGGATGGACACCAATTTAACTTAAAACAACTTAACATCTCTATGTCATCCTCAGATGTTAAGCTGCGTTGAGTTGTGTCTCCGGGGAGCTGCAGAGATTCAGGGGGGTTGAACATTTATATGCATTTATATGCTTTGTGAACCAACCTACTTTATAATTAATAACTTTAACCATTCATCAACTATTATTCAACAGATCACATCAACAGATATGCAATATACAGATTATATAATATAGTATGTCTGTGTCAGTGTCTATGTCCAAAGTGGCAGCGATAGATGCCGCCCACAAAGAGCCTGGGTCTGTCCAGGGTTTCTGCCTAAGGGCAGGTTTTCCCCGCCACTTGCACCAAATGCTTGCTCGTGAGAAATTGCTGGGTCTTTGCAAATTATAGAGTGTGGTCTAGACCTACTCTTTCTGTAAAGCATCTTGAGATAACTCGTTATGAATTGATACTATGAATAAAATTGAATTGAAAATTGAATTGAATTGAAGCAAGTGTTATGCATCCTTGGCATGCATATGGTCATAGATATATTGGTTGTCATCAATCAGCTAATGCTTGAAAATACATTCTGCTGTTTGTTTGTTAGTCTATTGCTACTTACAAATTTACATAAAAGAAACATTAGCTCACATCCAAGTAGAAGCCTCTTCAGTCCATCTGCCTCTGTTTTATAAGCATACACACTTACTACTCTCCACTGATATTTAAGTCACCCTAAGTCCGAAATAGAAGCTCAATGAGTCACTGTTGGCACTCATTTGGGACAGAAGGACAGGAGTCCCCTCATTATCTGTGTGGGCTAAAAAAGACGTGATTGTTCACAAATGTTTTGTAATCTCATCATTTTTGTATGTGTGGAAAACAATTCTCATTACTTAATCATCATTTCTGTCAGAGACACCTACGTCAGAATACAAAGAACCCTTTATTGCATCATTTTGTTTTGCATCCATAAAAAGGCTTTGCTTTGTTTGGATGTCTCTTGACTGTCCCAACTGCCTAAACTGTGACCTCCATGTGATGGCAGTTACATGTTTAGCATTGAGAGGAGCATCTACATTGGAAATATGGCAGAACTGTCAAAACTGGGAGGAAAAGGATGTCAAATTTGAAATTCATTATGTGTGTTGGATGTATTGGAAGCTGACGCCATCTTGGTTCTTGGTTCCCAGGTGATCTCAGCCAAGCGATTTGCGTCCATCATCAACTGACGCCTATATACGTCAGCAATAACAGACGTAAACTAAGCTGGTTTAACAATACAGACAATGTTGCCAAGTCTTGTGGGCAAGATCCCACTAGTGCATGCAAATCTGGCCTTTAAGTCTTCCTTTAAGGGCATTTTAAGCAAATTATAAGTGCTTTAAAATGGTGGCTGGTAGCAAAGTAGGCTGTGCTTTGGATTATCTTAAAAGTAAAGTAAAACACTGGAAAAATGTTTTTTAGCACTTGAATTCTTTCTAGGTGCTTCAAGTTTTATGTCTGCCCCTTATAGATAATATATTGTAATCCAAAACAAATGATGTCATAAACAGCATGTAATCTGGTGTTTGTCTAATGAGGATATGATAAAAGAAGTTTAAGGAAAACACATTTTCTTAATGAATTTACTTTCTACTAGTGATGTATCCAACAGTTTTGGTGATTTCACAAGTTGAGAATAATATATATATATATATATAAAAAAAAGCTGTGCATGAACGTTTGATGATCCATTTCTAACTTTTGTCTCTTCCAGGCTTGTGAACATAAAGCCAGAGCAGCAGAAGCAGCAGCTGCTGTGTGAAGAACATGAAGAGGAGAAGATCAATATCTACTGCCTGTCCTGTGAGACACCGACCTGCTCCATGTGCAAAGTGTTCGGAAAGCACAAAGACTGTGAAGTCGCACCGCTCAGCAGCGTTTATGTGAGACAGAAGGTAAAGAAAAAACACATCACTTTATAATGCCACTTCAAGTCACCTCTACTTACATCACCCAGTCCACATCACTTCACTGCCAGTACATTTCATCAATCCACTTCACTCAGTCAGTGAAGATGAGCTGCTAAAGAAATAAGACGAGAAATCAGACCAATCACAACAGCTGGTCAGTCTGACGTCATGTTGCCTGAGCTCATTACTATTCATGAGCTGGGTAAAGGATGCTGATAGCCAGGCTTTCATTGGCTGGGTGTTAGCCAATCAGAGTCAAGCAGCTTAAGGCATCAATGAGAACTGGCCCAAATGGAGTTGAGTCTTCCTGCAGGCTTTCTATACCACGCTAGAATGGCTTGAAACAAGGTAACCACGGTAACCAAGGCATTTTTTTCCACAAAATGTTTTTACAGAGTCCATGGTGAACTTCAGACAATATCACAAAGTAATGAAATACGTGTGGCAGGGCACCTTCAATGCCACTCCACATCATGTCACCTTGCTTCATGCCAATGCACTCCACTTTACTTTACATCACTTCCTTCTCTACTTACATTCCCATCATACTTCTGCTCTAGACCATACTTCCCTCTGGTTTACTACACTCAAATCCACTTCACTTTACTTTCAGGCAACAAAAACCAAAACAAAATATTAATGTATATACTGTACGTTGTTGCTGTTGTATCAGAAGTTTTTTATTCACAACGGGAGCTGAAGCTTGTTTAAAGGTCAAAGTCCATCAAAGAGTCTAAACTCTCTCTAAAAAGAGCATGTGGGCGACGTCTTATAAGCATGGTGGCCTTTATCTTACATTCTTTCTGTTTCTATTTTTAAATCCTTTCTTACTTTCCTCTTTTCCAAACTGCAAACCAAGATGCACACCGACGTACCACTTAGTGCAAATACACAGTATA
>CM057254.1:2731605-2895417 GCA_029931835.1 Etheostoma nigrum
ATACAGTATATAATATATATATATATATATATATTGCCACAAAGTGAGAGCATTCTGCAACTTGTACTTAACATCAAGGTTTATGGTGACGATAATGTTCTGATGACATATGACAGTAATATTGAAAAAGGGTTTAACTAGGATTGTCTTTTAACCCTTGGATGGTTTTTGGGTCAAATTGACCCATTTCAAATTTTTAGAAGAAGAAAAATGGTACAAGTTACATTTTTTTCTACCTGAAAATCAACGGCCTCACCTTATTATCTGTGATAAAAATGTATTCCTGACTCAATTCAGAACATTATTCTGGATATGACCACTCATGTTTTTCCAAGATAAGAGTGATCACATAGTGGATTTTTAACATGAATTATAACCTTAAGACAAAAAACGAACCACACTTCCATGTTTAATTGTGTGCTAGTAGAGACTGATGTTTCCCTAAACATAGATGTTATCTCAGCTGTTAGAAATTGAGATAAAGACAATATTTGTTAATAGATTATGAAGTAACATTTTATTTCAGAATTGTTTTTAAAACCCCAAATAAGTCCCGGGTCAGTTTGACCCGAGGGACACAAGAGGGTCCCGAATATGAAGACAACACAAGGGTTAAAAACCTAGATTTTTGATTACATAAACACAAATTAAACATCCCTAAACTCTAGTTCTGTACATATCACAGCATTGACTTTGCAGATAAAGGAGTGGAAGAGCTGCTGGGTATTTCTTGTATTCAACCACAGGTGCTCTTTGTATCCTCTGGCTTCACTATGTGTATGTATCTCACGTGAAGGGCTCGTTGCATGAGTGGAAACCATCCCAATTCCAAATTTGATGAAGAAGACGTGAGTGTGAAACTTGTTGGTCATTTTAAATACATTGCCATGAACAATAAAGCCATTTAATTTCTTTGCAAAAGGCCTAGGGAGTGCCTTGGATTACTTGTGAAGGAGACATGCATTTTTTTATTTTTTCAAATTTAGGAATTGAGATCAATTTCCACTCATGTGATGAGTCCTTCACGTGAGATATACACATCATTCCCTTTATCAACGGTTCCTCAACTCAAACCGGTAACTCAAAGTCTTATTTTGAAAGGTGTTTGTGTTAACAGGATAGCAGCGACAGCCAGGGCCTCGAACCAGGAGCGTCCAGAACTCGGATACGAGGATATGAGCCATTTCTTCATCGACACCGACGATCTCGCTGACATGCTGAGGAACATCAGCTTCTGCTCCGGTACGAGCCGTGGAACAGCATACGCTACTTATAAACTCCTGCAGTAACAATGTTAACCAGGTACAATTATGTAAGTATAATGAAGAACATTTATTAGTATATAAGTATTAAAATTAAAAGTACTCCACTTGTGGAAAAAACATCTCCTTAATACACATTAAGAAATTAATTTTACTACTATATATTTGTCCTAAACTCACCAAAAGTTATATTTAAACATAAACATTTCAGAAAAATTGTTATACAAATAAGAATAGTCTTAATGTAAATAGTCAACTGGGGACATTTCATAGTGATATCTATTAGTTACAATAGTTTCCCTATTCTCGTGTAGCTCCTCACCTTAAAGTAAAAGCAGGAATTTACTGCTGTAGAGGTGAAGCTAGTTTTATTTTTTTGGAATAATTGATTAATTTATTAGTTATGAAGGGGATCGATGGATTGGTTGATTATTGGGTTTGATTATTATTTGCATTATTTGATTATTATTTGAGTAACTAACTTTGCCGCCCCCCCATCATCATATGATTTCTTTATGATAACTAATAAAAATATTAAAATAATAAAGACGCAAACGTTGAATGTAGAGTAATAGCAAACTCTTCTAAAAGTTAAAAAAAAACAGTATACTATTGTATATTGTAAAAACTACAATTTTGAATTTTTATTATTACATTAATAAAAACCTCTCCCTGAATGAGCGTCTTAGTAAACACCTGACCTTACAGCTACACACAGACCTCCAGCAGGATCAGACACCATTTCATTTAAAAGTGTGTGTGTAAACTGGTATTAACCACATTGTGGGGACTGTGACACCTTTGGGGACAAAAAGGTCCCTACAAGGGAAACCATTCGTTTTTAAGGGTAAGACTTGGTTTTTAATCTAGGTAAGCATGGGTTAAGGCAAGGGTAAGTCAATGCAGTGTCCTCTCAATTAAAAAACAAGTCTATGCGTGTGTGTGTGTGTGTGTGTGTGTGTGTGTGTGTAGGTGTGGGAGATAATGGAGAAGATCCTGAAGAAGAAGGAAACGAGTCAGAACTTGACTTCTGCTCCAGATTTTAAGACTGACACAGAGGCAGCTTTTGTTTTCAATGACTCAAGTGCAGAGTTTGACTTTTCTTTTTAGAGGTTTGAGTATAATGAGTTAATATTCTCTGAGTGACATAACAGAAGGGACTACAAGGTGTTTGTTTCTGTCTTTAACCTCCCTGTTGACCTGTATTGATGAATTGATCGGGGTTCGCATGGCCGGGGCTTTGGGGTGTGTTTGATTCTGGTTTAGAAAGCATCCGACTTCTCACATTAGTTATTCAGCTTCCAGTCATCAGCTGGAGAGGACAAACCTTATACATGTAACCGACACACATTGGACTACAGAGTTTAATTCATAATATTCAGTTTTGTGGGACAAATAATTAATAATAATATTTTGTTAATTTAGTCCTAAATTATAGATATGTCACTGTTTTGGTGAGAAAATCTACAATTATGACCAATAAAGCCATACAATCTAAAAGTCCACTTACTATCCTCTCCTGGAGATTTCTTTTGCATCCCACGGTCTTCATCAGCAGGTGGAGCTGGCTCAGTTGTCATGGAGACCATTCACATTATGCACCAAAGACCACCAGAGACAACAGAGACAGAAGTTTTACAACTAAATAAAATCAATCATTTCCTTATTTTTCTGTTGAAGATTCTCCAGGAAACCTGGAAACGTATTTAAAGGGCCCCTTGGTAGTAATAATAATAATAATAAAAATAATATATTGATTTAATTCAATTCAGGTGCCTGTGATCAATGAGATGATGCCCATATGAATTTATTTCAAAATAAAGGCGCACCTTAAAGATGATATATATCATCGATTTTCACTCATTGATGATACTGGATCGTTGATCATTGAAGTGATTTATATATATATATATATTCACGTGAGCTGGCCAATAGCACTGATTGAAGGGCGGGTCTTTTGGGTGGCAGGCTCAACAAAATGCTTTGACTGTGAAGGAAAATATATAAACCCAATTTTTACATGTAGATGTATTAACGAATGTAACGTTGGCACATGGTTGTCACGTAAATAATATAAACGTGACCTATATATATAAATATATACAGTATATATGTATATACAGTATGTGTCCAGATCGATGTATCCTTACAGCCCTAATAAATACATGACACCCTAAATGTTCACTTCATGTCTTGAACATCATACAATGCCTCTTATAATATAAAGAAAGAAAATCCTGCAGACAAACCAGTTTCAAAACTGCAAAACAAATCTGACAGCTCTTAAACGGAAGTGGTTCCAATGTGTCAGAGCCTGTTTATAGATGTTCTTGTTGTTCTGCTGATGAATTGTAATGTGCACAATCTGAAGTCAGCGGCAGCTCACTGTGTCTCGTACAGAGGGGATGTGTGAGATTGTCTCTAACAAGACCACTTACGTAAGAAGAGCTCTGCAGAGAGAGGAGGATTCCCCTCATCCACTCAGGAAGGCGGCAGCATCAGCGTATTCATGCTGACTCAGTCAAACAACAGCATCCTCCTCCATGCTGCGTTTGTGTGACATTAGGCCGAGCAGCTGGAGAGTTACTGCTGATTGTTTGGACGTGGGAAGACGCCACTGATCTCATGGTATTTGTCTTTTGTTCCTTACTCGAGGTCCTTGCCGCAGTCCTGAGGAAATTTAAAACAGAGATGGAAATACAGGTTTACCATAATCCTCCGGGGAAAATCCACAAGAGTGAATTCAGCCACATAAAAAGGTGAAGACACCTGAAAACAAACACCTAAATGATTGATTGAAATCATACCTTTCTATACATTATCCGTCTGTGGGTCCTCCTGCAGCGGCCCAGAAGACTGAATTGGACAGATTTTAGCCTCCCACATTGTTGCCTTTTGTTCCGTAAAAAAAGAAAATCTAGTGTTTTGTGTTTATATATATACAGTATATATGTATATCTATGTATAGCTCACAGGAAATGTATACAGTGGATTTAGCACTGCATTCTGTGCTGTGGGAGGGAAAAGACTTTGTTCACGTTGGTCTTTTTCTTTCAGATTTAAAGCCCTTATATAGCTTTTCGGTCACAATACTTTCTACAGGCTTCTTCAGAATGAATGTAAATACATTTCCAACACAAACCTTCAAGATAACCCACGTGAACATTTTCTGATCAGCCACCTCTGTGCTTAAGTGTAAGGCACCTCTCTGCTTTGTTAAAGGACGAGGCTGCTGTTATTCTGTATTTATCGTATTGTCAACATGAAAATACCTAAACAACAATTAATTGTTCCGACTAAAATGTATTGTGTGGGTATCCAAAGCCGGATATATCTTATTCCAGTTGTAAATCTCTATTGTCCCAAAAACAATGCTGCAATAAATATTCACTAGAGGACCAAATGTGGATTAATCCGCTGCTGAAAATAGTCCCAAAAAAAAAAATTACTCCTGCCTACAGACAGAAATATCTCAACAACTATTGGATGGATTGCCATTCAATTTTATCCAAACATCATTGGGCCCATTTCAGAATTGTTTTTAAAACCCTAAATAAGTCCCGGGTCAGTTTGACCCGAGGGACATGAGAAGGTCCCCAAAGTGAAGACAATGCAGGGGTTAATGCTGTTAATTAATCTGAAATACTTTTGGATCCTGGGATTTTTGGAAAACTGGGCTTTAACCTTGTGTTGTCTTCCCAAAAATCAACACTTTTGTTGACGCTTTTTTATCGATGTTTTTAACATTTTCTTACGTTTTTGTCCCTTTTTTCAACACTTCAGACAATTGTTTTTTAATGGTTGTCACTTTTTATGACGTTTTCAACACTATGTAACACTAACTTATTAACTTTAGTTTTACAGTTATTTTTGAAATTTATGGTCAATAAACCTCATTTATAGGAAATTCTACCTAATGTTTGAGTTAGAAAAGCAGAAATTAGGAATTATTGAGACTAAAATTAAAGGAATGGATGTTGATGATAATCACAGACTGGAATATGTCAACTTTTACTCAATACTATTTCAAAAACACTTCCATTTGTTTTACAATGCTATAAAATTGAATAAGACGCCCCAAAATTAATGAAAGTAGAGATTTGTACTTGGCAAAGAGCGTTAGGTGGAATCAATCATGTTATTTTGGGGAATTAAAAAGAACATTGATATAGGACAACATGAGGACAACATGGGGACAACATGAGGACAACATGAGGGGTAAACACAATCTAAAAAATGAAATAAACATCATTCAAACAATCATTTTCATGCAATAGAAATGTAACTGAGTAATCTCAGTCGTTACAAGGTGTACAGAACTTGATTAAGCATCAGGTTATATCTTTGGAAGCGTTCAAATGTTCTGAGTTATGCAGTTTAACGGAGTTTAAAGCACCGGTATGGTGACAAACATGTTTCCCATTGCTTTGCATCCACAAAGTGAAATGGCATTTGTAAAGCACGAGGAAGATGATACAAACAGATGGTGATAAGGCCGAAGAATCACCAACACACCCACAGTTTAGACTGAGTCAGAGAAACAAAGAACTCAAAGGCCATTTTAACTTCTGTGTGTGTTTCTTCTCCCTCTATTTTATCTCTTTCAACAACTTGGACAGTAACTTCCATCATGTCTGAGCCTTTAACAACAATGGATCTACAATGATAACATTCAACCAACAGCTGGAAGTGATAACAGATTGTATACTCTAATATTCATCACAGTTAATAGCTTTTTAGTAAATGTTCTACTGTTCAGCAAGTTGTGTAATTAAGCAGTTCAGTTTTATTTAATTTCTATTCTGTATCACACACTGAATAGCTAAAATAAAATGAAGGAATTATCAAATTAAACGCCACATTAAGTCAGCCCAGTCCTCCGTTGAATTTGTGGGTTAAAATAGGTTTTAGGTCTTGTGATAAAGAAAAGAAGCTAATGCATTTATCTCAAGTTGGCAATAATAAATTTATGTAAATAAATGGTTTGTCCTGTGCATGGCGTTGGAGGAAAGTGCATAAAAGGTCATTAAAATCAAAAGGGTTGGGGCGTTGGAGTTTAAGAAGACGACCAAGGCAAAGTCAACAGTTACAGGTCACCATATTATATATATAAAAAGGCAGAAAATGCTCCAAAAGACTTGTATATCAAAAAGGTTAATCTCCATAGGAGCATAACAAAATGAATGGAAATTACCCTGAGGGGGGTGCTCATAGAGTGTGTCGGAAATTGAAAAAGTTTGTTTGAAGAACATTAATCTGATCGTCCACACTGGGAATATTTTGGCTGATGGTTGAAGCATCAAATTAAATTTCATAGAAATAAAGCCATTTGTTATTGACATTTTGTCACAAACCAAAATTATGAGCACGATGTCAACGCTGGAAAAAATGTCAGGAGGTTCAGCATTCCTAATCATTAGGGATCATCCCCTGGGGGACATGAATATCTAAGCTAAAAATGAATGAAATCTGACCATTAGGTGTTGTGATGTTGCTTTCAATCTGTTAGATGGACAGAAGAGCAACTGAGCGATAACCATGGTTACGGCCCTTTGACCCGGCTGCAAGCTGGACAAACATCTGGAAATCCTATTACAAATGGAAAAGACACTGGATGACACTTAAACCATACACCACTCACAAATGTTTTTATAACCGATTAATACACATTTATAATCAGCACAATAACAGAATCAAAAGATGTTTTACTTCAAACTTTTTTATTACAAAATATAAATGGCAAAAAACTTTTTTTCTTTTGCTAAAACAATGGAATCAGTGTCAGACTTATGGTAAAATAAAGTTTTGTTTTTTCTTCTTTTTTGTTGTTGTAAGCAGGATAGCATGCTACAGGTGATACAGTACAGGTGATACAGTACAGGTGATACAGTACAGGTGATACAGGGCAGGTGATACAGTACAGGTGATACAGTACAGGTGATACAGGGCAGGTGATACAGTACAGGTGATACAGTACAGGTGATACAGTAGAGGTGATACAGGGCAGGTGATACAGGGCAGGTGATACAGGGCAGGTGATACAGGGCAGGTGATACAGTACAGGTGATACAGGGCAGGTGATACAGGGCAGGTGATACAGTACAGGTGATACAGGGCAGGTGATACAGGGCAGGTGATACAGGGCAGGTGATACAGTACAGGTGATACAGTACAGGTGATACAGGGCAGGTGATACAGTACAGGTGATACAGTAGAGGTGATACAGTAGAGGTGATACAGGGCAGGTGATGCAGGGCAGGTGATACAGGGCAGGTGATACAGTACAGGTGATACAGTACAGGTGATACAGGGCAGGTGATACAGTACAGGTGATACAGTAGAGGTGATACAGTAGAGGTGATACAGGGCAGGTGATGCAGGGCAGGTGATACAGGGCAGGTGATACAGGGCAGGTGATACAGTACAGGTGATACAGGGCAGGTGATACAGGGCAGGTGATACAGGTGATACAGGGCAGGTGATACAGGGCAGGTGATACAGTACAGGTGATACAGTACAGGTGATACAGGGCAGGTGATACAGGGCAGGTGATACAGTACAGGTGATACAGTACAGGTGATACAGGGCAGGTGATACAGGGCAGGTGATACAGGTGATACAGGGCAGGTGATACAGGGCAGGTGATACAGTACAGGTGATACAGTACAGGTGATACAGTACAGGTGATACAGGGCGCCCTCTCAACTAAAGGGGAAAGAGGATGAAAGGAAGCTGAGAGCTGACGGTTGAAGATGGAAAACAAATCAACATTAAGTGTGTTTTATCTTTCCTTCCACCTCAGATCCATTCTTCAAGACGCCATTTCATTAACTTCAAACAATCAGAGTGGGATTAAAAGAACAAAAACACAAAGGAGAGTTTGGTATCCATGGTGAGGAGTTTTAAAGCTTCACATGGTGTAGATCTATAAGGGTCTATTCTTCCTTTTAACCATTCCTTATGAGCTTATTACGTTTGAGTCATCCCTTCAATAGGCTGAATACCACCTTTATTTAGCCAGATGTGTACAGTATAGTACAAAAAACCTTTATACGGTTAAAAGCTTGGTGCTTTAATTAACCATTTATTATAGTTTACATGATCTAATCAAGTGAACGGGAGTGTAAAGAACAAATTAAATCGCTTACCATCTTTTTAGTCTAACTTAAATCATAAGATTTGAAGGATCACCCTGAAGTAGGTTATACAAAGAAAAAAACTTTTTATTTTGGTGTTTATTCACCATATTGTGATCATAAGCTTAAGGCCAGAGATTACCATTGTTTTAATTTACCACTACATTCTGTTAGAAATATGGAGAAATATGGTTTGAACCACACTCATAGCAAATTATAACATCTAAAGATTTACTCATTTTAGGATATTACATGAAGAGATTTATCATATCTACACAGCACCAATTCAGTTGCGTCTGGTGGTTACAAGCCAAACACTCATCATGCGCCTTACATTAGACTTATTTAGCTGCAGGGGCAAACAAGGAGCCTGTAAAGGTAATATCATGATTCTCATTACAGCAGTCCATACATTAACATTGAAGTCATCCAAATTACTGACAAGAAGAAAGATTCAACTGTAAATATTTAGGTCAGTCCTATTGTAATCTGTTATTTTCCTTTCAAGCATCAAAACATTTGATCATAAAGATAAATGTCAAATGACAACGCTGCTCAATTCCAAATGTCAAGTCATGAAATGATACATAAGAGGTTTCCTTCCAAATGTCCAGTGCGAGGAGGACGAGTGTATGTGTGTGTGTGTGTGTGTGTGTGGGGGGGGGGGGGGGGCGGTGAAGAGGTCAGGGGGTCTGAGAAGTCCAATTCTATATTTCTCAAAAGTCTTTAAATAACACTAAAGAAGTTTACATTTTACTCGCGGGTGCTGTGTTGCGTAAATTGGCACCAGCTGTGCGTAAAAATGAGAACACACAACAACTAATGTCAGAGGTCTTAAATACTTAGACAGCGCTTTGGCTGTTTTAACGAGGCAATTTAAAACGAAAAATAGAGTTTTACTTCCCGACCTCGTCGAGAACTTTGCGGTTGAGCTGAGCCTGCTCCCTCTGGCTTTCTATCTTGGCCATCTGGATCATATTCCTCAGCAGGTGGAAGGTGAGGTCGATGGACAGCGGCGGCTCTTCGTTCCGTTTCCACAGCTGCTGCGCCGCCGTCCTCACCGCCTCATCGTCCTCGCTCTCCTCTTCGGGTGGGAGCAGGCGCAGAGGGTTCCGGTTTCTCTTTTGGAGAAACTTCAGGATGTTGTCGCCCAGTAGATCTGCCGCGGTGCCGTCCCCGGCGGCGGCCGCTCTGAGGAGCACATGGTCCAGTTGCTGCGTCTGGAGGCGGCCGCTGCTATCCAGCCAGCCGGGGAGGATGCGCGGTCTACCCGCAGCGGGGCGGAGGTGTGATGAGAAGAGGACCGAGGAGAGGAGAAGGAGCAGGGGGACTGGCTTCATGTCCTGCAGTCAGAGAGATTCATAAAGATGACAGTACATCATTTAATCATCAGGAACCTGAAGCTGCCAATCAAACTCACAGTAAACACCAAATATTGTTTGGTTTTTCAGACAACTCTTTGTGGCAAATGTATAGTTTGAATCATGCATAGGCCTGAATGACTGTAAATAAAAGTATCCGGCTTAATGTTAACAGATAGAAAGCCTGTGAGAAAGAAGTAACAATTGAATGTATATGTATTGAAGGTCAGTTTTTACCACTGTAGTCCGTCACTAAATCTGGTAAATGTAACATTAGCCCTGGTGTCATGAAGACTATATCTTACAGTATTTCCATTTTATGTCAATCACACAGGCACTTCCTTTAAGAAAAATGAAGCAAATAAGAACATTTTCTTAACTAAAAAAGGACAAAAAGTGTCATCTACATTACATGAGCTGAGTTTAGTATAACGCACATAAGTACAAGAGAATTATATCTGAAGATGATCTGCTGCACTGTTATTTCACCATATTCTCCATTGCACAATTACGGCCAATTCACCAAAACTTTACACTGAAAAAAATGAAAGCTGCGGTACTCACTTTATTCTCTCCAGATGCTGCAGCTGAACTTTGCGGTCGGCGGTGGATCTCAGGTCGGAGCCGAGTCTGAGCAGTCCCCGTGAGGACGGAGGGTTTTATACATCCAGCCTGCTCGTTTGACGTCAATGCAAACACAGAGACCGGTTTGGAAACTAGACAACTCTCGAGACGACAAGGCAGTATAGTCCCGGGGGAAAGCCAAAGGGATGCGGTCAGGGACAGGAACGAAGGGGTACATGTGTTACAGGTTTATTTCCTTTCTAGGGGGGACAAAAAGGAGGATATGAGGTGTGTGTGTGTGTGTGTGTGTCCTGAGGTTGAGGGTTTCTTGAGAAAGCTTCAAGAGTTAGGAGATCAATGAAATGTTTTTGGTGATGATCTGCCAATTAACTGCTGTGTGTTTTCTTACATTATAGTTTTTTTATGACATTAGATTAGATAAGACTTTATTCATCCCACAATGGGAAAATTCCCTTATTACAGAAGCAGTTTTTTACAGTAAAAAAAAAATGAATTCATTGTTTGTGTTTGCAAACTTGCATCAAATTGCCCCTTAAAAGGACTAATAAGGTATTTTGAATTTAATTAAACATAATTGAATCTCACCTTTCAAACGTGACAGATCTGGACTCTGTGACACACGGATATTGGTTTTACCTTAATTTTTAAGTTTACTTAAGTAAGTTAAACTGGCAAAGTAAGTATTAAAAGTACTGGTGGAGGCTAAATGAAACAAGTGGAAAACAATATGCCAGCCGAACTTAGCCCCACCCACAACATTTGAGGTCAGGGAGTCACAGTAGGTCTGATCCGCTGTGGAGTAGCCATAGACAGTGAAAGAAGTGGACCAACAGGTCCCGTTGTTCTGGACGGAGACCAGTGAAGTCCATTAGAAGCTCTTTCCCGGTGATGCTGAGCGTTACTGCGCAGACTCCAACAAAGACGTAGATGTGACATGAGCAACCTGTCTGAAAGTTGTACAGTGAGGAAAATAAGTATTTGAACACGCTGCTATTTTGCAAGTTGTCCCACTTAAAAATCATGGAGGGGTCTGAAATTGTCATCGTAGGTGCATGTCCACTGTGAGAGACATAATCTAAAAAATAAATAAATCCAGAAATCACTATGTATGATTTTTTTTTAACTATTTATTTGTATGATACAGCTGCAAATAAGTATTTGAACACTTGAGAAAATCAATGTTAATATTTGGTACAGTAGCCTTTGTTTGCAGTTCCAGAGGTCAAACGTTTCCTGTAGTTCTTCACCAGGTTTGACACACTGCAGAAGGGATTTTGGCCCACTCCTCCACACAGATCTTCTCTAGATCAGTCAGGTTTCTGGGCGGTCTAGTGGACTGCTAAATAATCCCTTTAAATTTAGAGTGAGTTCTTATTGGAGCTGTCCATGGTGCTGAATTTACTGTAACTTGTCAGACATGGAACACACATAAGTTATATATTTATATGTTGATTAGACAAGACGTTCTTAAGTTTCTGAAGTCTTTACATGTATTCTGGCCCCAAAATAATTCATCCAACTAGACATCAGACCGGGTAACCTCAGCGCGATCCACCGATGTCGCACTGCAGCTCAGCTTGGTCTGGTGATAGCCAGACTGTACATCCCAGGAAGCCACATATCAGGGGGAGATAATCCATTCTGTACATTCTCTTATTGACATTTTATTATCAGAATCGGTGTTATTTTACACAGATCACAACTAGCTCTCTGGGGAGAGGGCTCATATTCACCCCCCCCTCCCCCGGATACGAGCAATAGAGAAGAGGCTATTTGGCGGATATTCAATGGCTTCGTCAGATGATGTTTTCCGCTTGCTTTTGCCTGATATAGCCCAAGTGTGTTTGTGTGGGGGAAATGTGTGCAGTTAATTTGGTTGACAGCCCAGCTCAGCAGACTCCAAACAAACCCCCCCCCCCCCCCCCCAGCCAAAGCTAATTTGGCCACAAAAGCTAGCGAGGTCAAAAACACCATTGACATCACCCCATGTCAAACTTTAATAGTTTACATGCCACAGGTGGCCTTTGGTTATTAAAAACGTGCACATTTTGAGTATAAAGATTCTATGTACATTGAATAATAAAGAACAATATACACTTTAGCAGCGGTCGTCGATGCACCGATGGATTCAGGGGTCTATTTTGTTGTTTAGTACAATGCAGTCCAACAGAAGATATTTCAATGACATTGACCGATTAAGGGAATAGTTCGACATTTTGGGAAATAACCTTGATTTTTTTGCTGTGAGTAAGACAACACTGACACCACTAACAGGTCTAGTACGGTAAATATAAAGCTAGATTCAGCAGCCAGTTCGCTTAGCTTAGCACAAAGACTAAAACGTGGGTAAACAGCTAGCCTGGCTCCATCCAAAGCTAATACAATCAGCTTAAGTTAAAACAGCAACATCTTTAAACTGGCTTATGTACAGATTGAACAAACGTGATACAACATATTAATCCATGAGCTTTAGAGGTGCTGGTATACAGATTCTGTTACCTTCAGACAGAGCCAGGCTAGCTGTTTATCCCTAGTGTCCTTGTGCTAAGCTAAGCGGTTGCTAGTTGTAGGTTCTTCATTTACTGTACAGACATGAGAGTGGCATCCTCTCACTCAGCAAGAAAGGGAATAAGTGTATTTCCAAAAATGTCAAACTATTATTTTAACATCAGGTTACTTCACCCAGAAGCCTCAATAGACCAGGATGCATTGCATCCTGCAAGTGATAGTAGTGGTAGAAGCACATAGGTGAGTCAGGTGAAGATAAAATATGTAAATTACAATACATTATTACAAATTGTGGAGCATTTTGAAAATCTGTGATAAAAGACACAAATAAGATGAAAGTCGACAGTATGAAGAGAATCTGAGGGGAACACTTCCTTCTTTACATGTTATTATTATTATTATTACTACTATTAATCTGTAATATAATTTTCCTTTAACAAAATGATTTCATGTGATTAACAATAAATTAAATGGATTAGAAAAGTTTCCTTTGCAACTAGTTGGTGTTAATGTAATATGTGTGTGTGTGTGTGTGTGTGTGGCTACACTGCGGCATCACTGCCAAATCTCATTTCCATAAATAACAAACTTTCAAAGACATTTATGTAAACGCAAGTTTGACTTTCAAGTGTGAATTTGTCATTCAGAGTAGACGAGCACTTTCTCCCGACCTTTATAAATGAGTCAGTCACAGTTTTACACATTGGAAATATCAGAAGAAGTATGTTAGATCAGAACGGCCCATGTCACACACTACAAATGAGTGTAAAATCATCATCATCATCATCATCATCATCATCATCATCATCATCATCATCATCATCATCATCATCATCATCATCACCACCACAGGAAGGACTTGTGATCATTGGTCACATCTTATTGGCCTTCCAGGTCAGGTAGGAGTTCCACGCAACAGCAACAATCTGGACGACAGCCAACCTGCAAGCAGGAGGACATTTTACGTCTTTAATTTGGATGCAATAGTGTTGAGCAGTGCTGCAGGGACGACCTACTCTCGTTGGCCAGCCTGGACGTTAGCGCCATCCTGATTCCCTCCATAAACAACATGAAATCAAGGAGAAGGTTAACTTTTCCTGCTAAAGATTTCCCGCCTTGGTCAGAAAAAACAGGGGAGACGCTTTGTTATTCTCAGTATGACTAGAGTATGTACTCGCTCCAAAGGTAAGTCACTCTCTAAATTCTCCCTCACTCTATCACACACAGGCCCCCCCCCCACGCACACACACACACACACACACACGCCGGCTCGACGCACACACCTGGACACACGTATATAACATCAGGCCACGAAAGCTCTGCATGAAGTCGTTGCAGAACCATAAATCAAGCTGAAGCGGATGGTGACGACAACCTCTGTCGTCTTATTCAGCCACTTGTTAGCAACTGTCCTTTCTTAAGATGCGTAAAAGCTTCAAAAATCACAAGCGGGCTATTTAAAATCTCATAAGCTTGTGTTAACCACATCTTATTTCAGGCATCGAACCAAAAACCCATTCAAAAGAGACGGGGGAAACGGAGGCGCAAACCTGCTAACTAATGTTCGGGTTTTAGGACTCATTCTTGCAGGACTCTATTCATCAGATAGTTTACTCGAGAGAACTTCATTCGCTTTTAAAGACAAAACATGCTTCTTATGATTTTAACAACTGAAACATGGTTTAACCCTTGGATGGTATTCAGGTCAAATTGACCCATTTCAAATTTTTACAAGAAGAAAAATGGAACAAGATACATTTTTTTTTCTACCTGAAAATCAACAGCCTTACCTTATATTATGTGATAAACATGTATTCTTGACTCAATTCAGAAAATTATTGTGGATATGACCACTTTTTCCAAGATAAGAATGATCACATAATGGATTTTTAACATGAATTATAACCTTATGACAAAAAACGAATCCCACTTCCAGTTTTAATTGTGTTCTACTAGAGACTGATGCATTCCCTAAACATATACAGCATGTTATCTCAATTGTTTGAAATGGAGATAAAGACAATATCTGATAGATTATGAAGTAAAATTTTATTTCAGAATTGCTTTTAAAACCCCAAATAAGCCACAGGTCAATTTCACCTGAGGGACACGAGAGGGTCCCCAAAGTGAAGACAATACAAGATTTAAGAAAATTGCAGTGTTGAACTACATCAGACAGATAAGCACCAAAAAAACATTTGAAAACTGGCTTTATTAACCCCCCCCCCCCAAAAAAAAGCTTTGTCAGTGTAGGCAGATACCTAATTTAGATTATCATTCTTTGCACTTTTCCTAAAAGTCCCATGTGATTGTCTGTATGTCAGTAAAGCCATAAGCTCGTACCTGTGGTGTAGAGGAATGAAGTAGAAATTGGCGATCTGGACTGGAGGCCATAGCTGCAACACAAACAGATCAAACACTCAAGGGACAAATTACCACATGGAAATGTATTTAATCAATAGGCTCCTCGTACCAAAACAGATCGCTATTTACTGTACAAACAAATGTCAAAACTTACGTAGTAATTTGAGATCAGGGCATCTGTGTAGTCCTGTGAACAAAGTTATTTTATCAGCATCATCACTTTTAAATCAGGGGCCGTATTTACAAAACATCCTCCGGCTAAAAGTAGCTCTTGCTTAGCTGTGTTTGAAAAAAATGCTCAAAAAATAAAGAGGCTAAGAGTAATTCACGACATATTTTAGCGCTAAAAGTAAAGTTCCAATAACTGAGAGACGTTGGAAGCACAGGGACAAGTCAATCTGGCCATCAGGCCAATCACTCAGCTGCAACAATTACATTCATAAGCCTCATGGTAATGAACTTTTAAATGAATAGTTTAATGGCAGGCGAGTTAACAGGGATGGAACCCACCTACCTATCTAGTGAAAAGGTCTCAATAGCCATCCTTTAACCCTCATGTTGTCCCCATGTTGTCCTCATGTTGTCCTCATGTTGTCCTATATCAATGTTCTTTTTAATTCCCCAAAATAACATGATTGATTCCACCCAACGCTCTTTGCCAAGTACAAATCTCTACTTTCATTAATTTTGGGGCGTCTTATTAAATTTTATAGCATTTGAAAAACAAATTGAAGTGTTTTTGAAATAGTATTGAGTAAAAGTTGACATATTCCAGTCTGTGATTATCCATCAACATTTTTGTGTAAATAATTTCTCCTTTTCTAACTCAAACATTAGGTAGAATTTCCTATGTAGTGTTGAAAACGTCAAAAAAGTGACAAACATAAAAAAAGCATCAAATGCGTTGAAAAAAATAAATAAATAAAAAGGACAGAAACATGAGAAAAAAGTTAAAAACATCGATAAAAAGCGTCAAAAGTGTTGATTTTGACTAGAAGACAACACGAGGGTCAAACACAATTCAGCTCTTTACTCTAAACCAAGTCTCCCGAGCGATGTGTGTACTTGATAGACACGGTGCCAAGAAACAGTAACAGTGCCGCCGTGCTGCTTGAAATCTGAAGCTGAATGAAAATACGTTCACGTTTTAAGAAATCCCTCTTTGTTGAGCATACATTTTAAAGTAAACCATAAGTCTAGTAGGGGTGGGAATCTCTTGGCACCTCACGATTTGGTCCGATTCAGAGGCCGATGATTCGATTCTAAAGCGAATATCGATGCAACAATGTTTTTAATGTACATTTCCATGTGATTTCAAAAAATATAAACCTAAGTTTGTTAGATTTTGACATATTTGACACAAGTTTTAATGAAATGTTTGTCTACTGAGCTTTTTATTTTGTAGTCATCCCATGCTTAAGCCTTAAAGATGCCGAGTCACCACCTCTCTCAGTGTCAGAGGCTCCGTCATGTTCAAAGGTGGAGAACATGAAACCTGAGGTGGTCACATGTAATGTGATAAAGTAGATCAACAGCCTCTTTGTGTTTTGCCTAATTATTTCATGTATGTCTTATTAGATCATGTGTATATATACAAAACCTTTTTTTTTCTCTCTTTTGCCCATTTTTGTGTGTTTTTTCTGCACTCTTGCCTGAACTCTAAGTTGTTGTCCATTATCCCGTCCTCTTTTAGTCATACTGTTTTCTGTTTTGTCTGGAGACAGTAACTTTTAAATAAAAATCAACACATTTAAAAAATCGTTTAACTTATCAGATTCAAGCATTGAATCGTTCTCGAGATAATCGCGATGCATCTAAGAACATGTATAGTACCTGGTAGGATAGAAGAGGCACACGCTGGCTCTGATTTTAGACTGAAAGACGTTTTTAAGAACATTTTTGGTCCGATGTTGCTGATAGTTGGAGTTTGTTTCCATATTAAAACATCTGTAAATTAACTTTAAAACTCCCGGCCTCCTACGGAGGTATTTGGTTCATCTCTCCAACATTTTCCATCGCTGAACAGTTGAGACTGCCAGTGTAGGGTGAAGTGAGAAATGGTGATGTGTTGAAACTCCAGTTGGTGCGGAGTTTCGTTCCAAAACAATGCAGGACGGATGTTTTACAGCCAAGAATATCAGCAGATTGTTGAGCAAGTGGAAATGATAAACATCTTCCTCAAGCCCCTGTAGATACATTATATACTGTAGTCTACTGTAGTCATTTTGAAGTATGGAAATCTTTCCTTTCTTTTTATGAATCATTCATGCCGGAGATACAGCAGTGCATTTAAAATAAGAGTTCTGAATACAAGTTGTGTAGATGAACCGGTCAGTGAAGATGCAAAAATTATTTCAATGAAGTGTTTTAAATCTCAACTTCCAGCTGACTGTAGAACAGACTATAGGGAAGAGTACATGAGTGACCAAGGGAGAGATTTCAGATACAGTTTCTGTCTCTGGTTCTGAAACATAAAAACCTTGTGGATTTAAAATCGTTTAAAAGCTGCAGTATTAACTAACAGACACACACACCTACACACACAAATTCACTATGTCATCTACTTCAAAGGTCAGCTCGACTTATAAAACAACAAGCCAATGTTCCAGGTACATTCTTTTTTTCCCTAGTTGTAATTTTTCCCCCTTGTAGGCTGAACCGGTTTTGTAATTATGGCCAAACAAGCTACTTCGCCACCTGAGATGACATTAACTCTGCTGATCGCTGCGTCAGAAACCCGTCAAAATCTTTCCTCCCACACTATGGAGAAGATGGAACCTTTCTCAGCTCTTCCAGGGGTTTCTAAGCAGGCTGTACACGGTTTAACATACAAGACGTTAATGGACTTCTGTCTTATATGGACAGGAGGACATGATAAGACGAGACCCAATCATCAGCTCACACCTTTAAATGTGCCTTTACTTTGATTACTCTGTCAAAACAATAATAACATTACCGTCAGCTTTCGCTGTGTGTGTTTAGTACGGTTTGTAATTTAGTCTTGCATTGTTAGACCCTCCTCCACAGTGCTGCGGAGGAGGGTCTGGCTAGTCCACACAGCATTCCGAGATGGGAGAAAAACATGCTCTGGTTTATCGGCATTTCTTTAAACCAATCACAAATGTCTTAGGTGGTACTAAGCCTCGGACACAATGACGGTGCCATATAGCCTCGGGAAGGAAGTTGTTTTGGTGGAACATGTGTACGTTCAGAAGTAGTTTTAGTCGTGCAACAGAAAACTCAGATTGGACAGATAGTCTAGCTAGCTGTCTGGATTTACCCTGCAGAGATCTGAGGACCAGGTAACCATAGTCCTCAGATTGGACAGATAGTCTAGCTAGCTGTCTGGATTTACCCTGCAGAGATCTGAGGACCAGGTAACCATAGTCCTCAGAAATCAGCCGCAGGTTAGAACGCCAACACAAAGAAAGCGGAGAGTAACGGACATCTGGCTGAAAAGAAGGACATCTGGCTGAAAAGAGGGACATCTGGCTGAAAAGAAGGACATCTGGCTGAAAAGAAGGACATCTGGCTGAAAAGATGTCAGGACATCTGGCTGAAAAGAAGGACATCTGGCTGAAAAGAAGGACATCTGGCTGAAAAGAAGGACATCTGGCTGAAAAGAGGGACATCTGGCTGAAAAGAGGGACATCTGGCTGAAAAGAAGGACATCTGGCTGAAAAGAAGGACATCTGGCTGAAAAGAAGGACATCTGGCTGAAAAGAAGGACATCTGGCTGAATTATTGACAACCCCTGAACAATCCCGGAAGTGGAACGTCGATGATATAGACTAGTACTAATTAGCAATTGTTAGCATGCTAACATGCTAAACTAAGATGGTGAACATGGGGTGGATCTCAAGTCTCTTGTTGATACCTCCTCTCTCCTTGTGTTGTTCTGGCCCTCCCTCGTGAAGGCCGTCTCAAAGCTTATTATTCCCGCCCCAAATAGCGAGGATGGAGGAGGGATCGTTGAGGAGCTATGAGCGAGGATACACGAGAGCAGCCTTCCCGAAAGCTGTGCAGCCGACAGCCGTTGCTAACTCCGCCCATTCAGCAGACATATTCACGATAAACTTCAAAGGAAAGGACGTCGCATCCCTCTAAAAACACATTTTCACGTTTCCTGTCTCCTCCCATGCTTCCTTGGTGGGAATAACTAAGACGCAAGGAAGGGAAGCCAGTGAATTTAAGGACTTGGGATGTACCCATGGTGAAGATAGTACCTGCTGAACATCAGCATGTTAGCATTGCCAATGTTAGAATGCTGGAGTTAGTATTAAGGTGCCAAATCTTATCTTATGTCTTAAAATACATCCCTGGTGCCAATAGCACAGCTGTATACTTGTATTTTTTCATTATCTGAATTGAAGGTCTAAGGATAGAGAGTGTTGTTCTACATTTTTGATGTGGGTTTTGTATACCTGTAAATAAAACATGACATGACTATTATTTATACTGAATACTATTAGTTCGTAGTATAGAACTGGGACAAAACAAATAAGTCTGTCTACACCAGACTCCGTAATCAAACTAATTTTGTATGCAACAATGACAGAGTTTGGCGAGTGGCTCCATTCATTTTCATCTCACGTTTTGCCAGACGGCCTTGTTGTAATGAGCACATTTGTCATTTATTTTCTGTCCTTTCTGACATTTACCAGGTTGGCCTTTCAGGTCCACGCGCCTCCTTTTGTAAATAATTGATGGTGACCAGCGGCTTGCTGGGTAAGCAAGGCGGTGACGGACGTTTGAGCAGCTGGCACAAAATGACAGTTAGTTCTGACCTGGCATACAAATACACACTCAAACAAACACACATGTATTATATATATATATATATATTTTAAGGTATGAGTCACTCCAGCTATTTCCAAAGTCCCTCCCTGCCCACCTCACCTCTCTTGTCTCTTTCTCCATCACAGGAAATAGAATCTAATAATAATAATAATAATAATAATAATAATGAGAGTTGGAGGTCAGGTACTGTTCCTACGATGAAAACCAAACTTGCTCTCTGTGGAATCTCATTTACCTGCCATTGTTTATACAGAAAGATCACTGATCTCTAACCAGTTTGTGTCAAGTCTAAGTATAAATATAGAATATGAATCAACAGGGGTGTCACAATTCTCCAAATCCACAATTTGATTTTTAAATTTGGACTAGTGCTGTCAGTTAAAAGCGTTATTAACGGCGTTAACGCAAACCCATTTTAACGGCGTCAAGTTTTTTTTTCACATGCTCAAAAACTAGTAACGTTTAGAAAAACTACAACACCCACCTAGCTAGACCGGAAACAAAACAACAGGCTCGCCACACACACGCTGTTTGGGCTCGCGAGCCGGCCAAAGAGTAGTAACGTTACGTTTTGAGAGGATGACGAGCGCGAGACGCCGAAATGGACGCCGATAAGATTCTGGATGGAAAGTTTCCTTTTAAAAGTTGCCAAATGTTCCATTGACGAGACCAAGGGGATCTGTGTGTCTGGTCGTTCGCAGCACGTCCGGTCGGATACAAGTTGTTTATGAACTTCTTCCTACTCCTTTTTGAACATTTGAATTACTTTCAATTTTGGAAGATTGTGCTGAGAAGTACATGGCCTTATTTATCTGTCATTTTAATTATATATATGTATATATATTTTTTATTTTAATGTGTTATGTGTAATGTTAACTACTAACATTACAACTACACACGGCTGATGCCAATTCTCTTGATGGACAGTGTTACATTGTGTGAGAGATTATTTGCTCCAAGTGAGAATGTTAGAGTAAAAGTGAACACTACAGTAGGCTGTATGTCAATGTTGTTTTCAATAAAAAACATTTGCACAAAGCGAGCCGATCCATTTTTCCATGTTGATAAGAGCATTACAATGAGATAAATAATAATGGGACAAAGAGAAATCAAGGGTTATTTAAAAATATATAAAAATGTGCGATTGATTGCAAATTAATTATGACATTAATGTGATTAATCACAATTAAATATAATTGATTGTTTGACAGTACTAATTTAGACTTTAAATAAAAGTGAAAGCAGTGACGGCAATGCCACAACGAGAGCCACTAGATGGCAGAACGATACTTTACAACAGTTTGAGTTTCTCAAAATTGATGAAGTGCAATTGAGTATTGGTATTCCAGTACCAAGTGACAGGGAATAGTTCAGATCCACTGAAGTGGGATTGTATGAGGAACTTCTCGATAGTGTTAGCCTTAGTGTTAGCTACAGCAGACGGCGGTCGGCGCGCACCCGGTTAGGAGAAGCAAGCAGGAGTACCGACACGGAAGCTAAGCAAAGTACAGCTGTGGACAGGCAGCAGCTAAACACAACAACAAAAGCCACTTAAAACCGATTTTTCCGGCAAACGCCTACTGTATCTGAACATGAGTGTCCAGGCCACCTAGCTGATGCAGACACTCACACATAACCTTCTGGGGGGGGGATAAATAAAGCCAACTCACCCTCTTGAGCTTAGTGACGTTCTCCTCCACCGTGAGTCCGTTCAGAACGCCGGAGATACCAAGAAAAGCTCCCAGGAAACACGGGGCAAAAAACACCTACCACACACAAATACAAGAAAGTAAAGTGGAAAACTAATTAAAATCACCTCAGCGGTAGTTAAATACTGTTAATGGTCTGTTAATCAGCGAGTCACATTTAAATGGGAGTGAATTACAATGTAACTACAGTACATATATAACTCACCAGACTCAGCATTTAAGCCTGCCGTTGTTTTCCTGGCAAAATTTAAAATCAACACTTCTGTTGACGATGTTTTTAACTTTTTATATGTTTTTGTCCCTTTTTTCAACACTTGACAATTTTTGAATGTTTGTCACTTTTTTGACGTTTTCAACACTACGTAACACTAACTTATTAACTTTAGTTTTACAGTTATTTTTGAATTTATGGTCTATAAACCTCATTTATAGGAAATTATACCCTTTTTCTTGTATCAATGTTCTTTGTAATTCCCCAAAATAACATGATTGATTCCACCCAACGCTCTTTGCCAAGTACAACTCTCTACTTTCATTCATTTTGGGGCGTCTTATTCAATTTTATAGCATTGTAAAACAAATGGAAGTGTTTTTGAAATAGTATTGAGTAAAAGTTGACATATTCCAGTCTGATTATCATCAACATCCATTCCTTTAATTTTAGTCTAAATAATTCCTAATTTCTGCTTTTCTAACTCAAACATTAGGTATAATTTCCTATAAATGAGGTTTATTGACCATAAATTCCAAAAATAAAAGTTAATAGTGTTAAGATAAAGTGACAAACATTGAAAAAAAGCATCAAAAGTGATGAAAAAAGTAACAAAAACTTAAGAAAATGTTAAAAACTTCGATAAAAAGCGTCAAAAAAAGTGTTGATTTTCCCATTTTGACTGGAAGACAACACAAGGGTTACACATTAGTATGCACAAACAACTTCAATGTAAATGTGTATTTCAGTGTGTGGTTTTCTGTGGAATCCCTCGGACAATGATTTAACCCTCGTGTTGTCCTCGGGTCAACTTGACCAGTTTCAAAGTGTTTTATATCAGAAATATTAGATTTCTTCCAACCAAATTGTCCAAAAATAACATGGATGATTCCATACAACATTCTTCAGGTAAAATTAATGACTACTTTCATTGAATCTTTTGGGCGTTTTATTTAATCTTATAGAACTTGAATTTTATGGAAAAAGGGACAAATTAAATCAGAAAAAAACAACAAAAACATCGGAAAAGCACTATTTTCTTTTTAAATTTTGACCTGGAAGGACAAGTTCATGGTTGACGGGAAGACAACACAAGGGTTATAAAGGTCTCTCTCTCAGATGTTTGTCTTCATCCAGCTTTCCAATTATGGATATATAATGTAATATAGTAAATAATTAATGGTCGGATCATGAAATTGTATTTCAATGAGCGGAATAAAAACAAAGTGAAGTGAAGTAGTAGAAGAACAGAGGAATGCTTATTTTCCTCACCTGGTCAACCAGCATTTTCTTCATGGCGGCACTTTTACTTCCTCCGACCACCAGCCGGTCCAAAACTTTGTACCAACTGCCGACGACTGGACCCTTTGTTGTAAAACAAACACACAGACCGTGATTTATTGGGCTTGTTCTCTTATAAATATGAGTTCTGTTATACATTGTAGTTTGAGAAAGATTCCAGTTAAACCACACAACACACTGAAGAAACCTCAATGGCTTTCAGTCCATCGCACCACTGCTTCAACATTAGTATCTCCCTGCAGACTGCAGACCAACTGAGTTTAAGCCACTAAACTTCATATATTAATAATGTCAAGAAGAAAGATTCATGATGTATGCGTTACGAGACAGTTGTGTCTTTTCCAGATGAATGAGCAAACATGTCTTGGTGTAACGTGAGTCCTGAGTGTGATTGAAGACCTCGACGTCTTCTCTTTAGGCAGCTGATTGGCGGAACTAAAGACGATTATGGAAATATAAATACACTTTGCTTACGTCGCGGTGATGTCAAAGTGAATTGTGCAACTGTCAAAAGGACTTAAAATAAGTGAATCACGATCATACAAAAGGCACGAAGAAACATAGATAAGCATGTAAGCCTGTCATGTGTTGATGCTGTTGAATTTAACGTTTTTCATGGATATCATCATGTTGCTTTACATTTGCTTTCTCATGTTTTACAAATTACCAAGTAGACACCATAAAAAGCACATTATACTGTACCTGCTGCATCCTTTCAGTTCAGTTTTCTGATCACCTGACTAAGACTGGGAGCTTGTTTTAGACAGACAATAAATCAGATGAGTTAACTATGTATCATTTTGTCAATTTATTTTAATTTCCATGTGGTATTGCAGCTGTGAGCTGGAACTATTTGGAGCTCAATTGAATTTTAATTAATAATAATAATAATTTTTTTTCTTGTTTTGTGAATATTTAAAGAACTGTGTTACAAGTATGTTCTTTATGACAGAATAAAAGCAATCAAATCATCACAAAAGGTGCCACATTTTTTCTTTCTTTCTTTTAGAATTAAACAAGAGTCAAGAGGACACTACTTACCACAAAGAAGAAACCAATGCTCATCATCTTGGCCGTCCGCTGCACGTTGTGATGAGCCAATCCTCTTCTCTCAAACAGCTGCTGGGAGACGACGTCGCCGACGCCAACTAAAGACCCTGGAGGACAAACCGGAGACATTCACATTGGGACAGGTACGGAGCCTGAGGGCGATACAGGTGACATTATTCCTGTCTCTGATGTTGTTTACACTTTCACTATAAAAAAGATTAAAAGCAGGGCTGCACGATGTGAGGAAAACATGCGATAAAGTTGTTGAGTTTCCCGATGCTACTTGCGGTAAATAAACAGATATTAAAAGTGCACTCAGTTCTGCATTTCCGCTGCTTTCAGAATTCTTCAAAAAAGCAAAAAAATTGCTTGTTAAATTTAAAAGAAATGAAAAGATAATCATTTGCAGGAATGGCACTTCATAACGTAACGGTCACAGTAACTTTATGAAGGGCGGTTTTTACTGATATTTTCTTTTTCAACTAACAAAAAAAATCTCGAATGTCTTTCGCCATATGTCCCAGCCTTTTGCAATGTGTATATTACGCCAGTTGATGCTGCGATGACTATAACAAAAAAATAAATAAAACGATATATTGTGCAGCCCTAATTAAAAGCACTGTGTGCTCACAGAAGAACTTTTTCACAGTAAAACCCAACCGATATATATTGGCGGGCCGATATTATGCATTTCCAAACCATCGGTATTTATAATGGCAGATAAAAAAAAAATATATATATATATATATAATTTTTAAATATTCAATCATCAGAATCATTTAACTTTGCTTCATTTAAATGATCTCTAGTCCCGCTTTGCCAGTCTGGCTAATCCACACGGCATTCTGGGATGGTAGAAAAACGTGCTCTGGTTTATTGACATTTCTTTAAACCAATCACGATCGTCATGGGCGACGCTGAGCCGCTGCTAAACAGCCTCGGGAAGGAAGTTGTTTTGGTGGAACATGTGTACGTTTACGAGAAAACTCAGATTGGACCGATAGTCTAGCTAGCTGCTCCGTGTGGGTCTGACACTATAAATAATACTTTTAATATTACATTGTAGATATTTGATCCATCGTCAATGTAAATAAAATGATTAGTAGAACTTGAAATTGATTTGAAGCTAATATACTTGCACTTACTAGTTGTCTGGAGATTGTACTTTCAGGGTTGAAAGCACTTAATAGGAGGTTGCTTTGGATAAAAGCATCAGCTAAATGACATGTAATAATAATAATCATCCTTTCCTTTTATTCTTCACTAATAAAAAGACAAAACAGTTGATCAGCAGGTGGAAAATGCTACACTAAATCTCACATCCACACTTATAATTGACAGCAGTGTAATATAGATCCAGCTGAACAGCGAACCTTTCCTTAAAATGTCATGAATGAACTAACAAAAGCATGCACGCACACTTTTTGGACAGAAAAGGTTTATTGAACGCGACACTTTGAGAGCAATAAATACTTTGTCACTTTGACTCAGACACCTTGTAAAGCACCGAGAGAGCTCCGGCCTGTCAGTCAGCATCGTCAACACGTCACTTTACGATGATACGAAAAGAACCATTCCTATCAAACCCTCACAAACACAGACACACTTGAACAGGTAATGTCTTCCTGAGGCTCTGACACACCAAGCCGACGGCAGAAAGGCAGCTGGACTGCCTGCCTCCCCCCCCCGAGCTGGTCCATAAAGTGCCCGGATCACTCCACAGTGACGACGATTTGAGCGTACCTTCTGTGCGTGCGCTAGATGTAATGGTTACATATCAAGTTTCTACCTGACCTGTAGGGCCTGTCAATCACCAATAAAACCCCGCCCCTTTCCAAGCTTGTATAACTCCGCCCGACCTTCAGGCCTGGGAGACCTTTTCCCGCCGACTAGCCAGGCCGAACAAAGAAAGGAGTGATATTGCAGGGTGAAATCCTGTTTGAATTTAAGAGAAAAACCCAAGAATACATTGTGGATGCAGTGCAGACTGTGGATGCATCTATCCGTCCGTCCGTCCATGCATTCATCCATCCATCTATCCATGCATCCGTCCATGCATCCATGCATTTGTCCATGCATCCATCCGTCCATGCATTCGTCCATCCATCCATGCATTTGTCCATGCATCCATCCATGCATCCGTCCATCCATGCATCAATCCATCCGTCCATGCATCCATCCATCCATGCATCCATCCGTCCATGCATCCATCCGTCCATGCATTCGTCCATCCATCCATCCATCCATGCATTTGTCCATGCATCCATCCATGCATCCGTCCATCCATGCATCAATCCATCCGTCCATGCATTCGTCCGTCCATGCATTCGTCCATCTGTCCGTCCATTATTCACCTGCAACCAGTGTAAACCTTTTCCCCGCCTTAACAATAAAACCTTGGATCAGCACTGGATCCCGTTTTTAACTGTGCGCACCACATCAGATGTTCAGCGACCCAACATCATTTAAGAGTTTTTTCAGTAACGCTTCGAAATTTTAAGAGAAAAATAGGCCGTTTGTTTCTGAATCTGTCCTTATTTCAGATCAACAAAGGTCAGTCTAAAAGATTTTTGTGATTGTGAGAGGTGGTGTCACGCTTTCCGCTTCAAAATGTCAAATCAACCGAAATTAAACGGAGCCTCTGACGGACGACGGCACAGAACACACCGAACAGACTCGAGTCCCCGACCTCGCCAGACTGACCTACGGCCGATCATCGGGTTGGTGTGTCAGCGCTTTTAAAGATGCATCACACAAAGCTCTTATGTGGAAAAAAGAACTACTCTGACATCCAACTAATTTATTTGATTAGGACAATGCGCATTAATCAGTGTCAGCCAATCCGCCATTTTTCAACTGTAGTTCTACCCAGCATGCACGTCTTTATGGTGGAAAGAAACCAGAGCACCCAAAGGAAACCCACGCAAACACACAGAGTCTGTACAAACTCCACACAGAGAGGACGAGGACAACCCGGATTCGAACCAAGAACCTTCTCGCTGTGAGGCAGAAGTGATACCACTTAGCCCCCGCGGTGCCTCAATCACGACAGATCTGTACGATTTATTTTGAAAAGACGAGGGGTTGATTCACTGGAATATATCCTCATTTTTTACAGGGAAAACCACCCAAATGTTGCAAAAAAACTGGTTATCACAATCCACTAAAAACCTTTTTACACACCGTATACTGTAAAAGAAAAAGAAATTAAAAACCAAATTGGTCAGGAAACTGCAGAAACTCCCCATATGCAAATTATAAGTTAATTAATTAATTACCAATTAATTTAATTATGAAATGCAATGAGTAATAATCAGTTTAAAAGACTTCATTCAAAATGTTACTTTAAAAAGGTACACAAGTATTATGAGAAAAATGTAAAGTACCAAGAGTAAAAGTACTCATTATGCAACAATTATCCTTTCAAAGTGTAATATTATTATAGAATGTTATATTATTCCTGTTTTACCACTAATGAATACATGCAAGAGCTTTTTAGTGTTGTAGTTTTGATATACTTGTATACTACTGTGTAATATAGTACTGCATTATAT
Organism: Etheostoma nigrum; assembly: GCA_029931835.1. NCBI lineage: Eukaryota > Metazoa > Chordata > Actinopteri > Perciformes > Percidae > Etheostoma > Etheostoma nigrum. The sequence continues at coordinate 2,759,448 of CM057254.1, forward strand.
CATGTACGCATATGTGTTTTACATGTAAAAAGTAACTAAGTGTCAAATACAGGTAGTAAAAAGTAAAATATTTCCCTCTGAACTGTAGTGGAGAAAAGTATAAAGTAGCATAAAATGTAGGCAGCACCTTTGGAGTCAGAAGTACAACACTTGAGTAAATGTACTTAGTTACTGATAGAAATAGCTTTTTTTTTTTTACATTTTATATTTTTTACATCTTTACGACTCCTGGTTGATGATCAGACAACTGGTGAGCAGTGGCTCCACCTAGTGGAGGTCAAACTCTACTACACTGAGGTACTAAAGTACATTCACAACCCTCGTGTAGTCTTCCCGTCAAAATAGAAAATCAACACTTTTGACACTTTTTATCAATGTTTTTAACTTTTTCTTACAGTTTTGTCCCTGTTTTCATCACTTGATGCTTTTTAATCAATGTTTTAATCAATGTTTTCCTGGAAGTCCTAGTCATTTTTGCATTTTCAACATATTAAATAGGTGGATTTTTACCAGCCACTTTACATACTGATTATTTATTTGTTGCATGCTTAGTGCGGCTCAGCCTCAAAGCTGACGGGGATAAGGAAGATACAAAAAGTACAAATCATGGTCACTGGGTTCGAAGACCTTTCTTTGTTGACTCTGAGGTTCTGTAATCTGGAGCAAAAGTCATGAGATGGGACCAGGAGTTGAACATGTTAAACCCCCTGTTTTAGTCATCACTAACACTCAATCACTCAATTCATAGGACAAACCCATATGTAAAATTCTGTTTATAATAGTATTCATTTCTATACTTATTCAGTACATATCCATGTCCTGCACTATTGCACTTCTGGTTAGACCCAAACTGCCTTGTACTTGTACCTGTGTAATGACAATAAAGTTAAATCTAATCTCTCTAATCAAACTTAAGCCAAAATATGAATTCAACAGCAAGAAATAACATTTCTGCACCCATTGGCTTTAATTAAAAGCTTGATTAGGACATGTCTTGGACCTGCAGCTGTTGTTAAGTGTGTAATAAATATTCTTACCTGCAGTCACTAACTGCACTGTCCAGGGGCGTTTGGTCATCAACACCTGGTAGGATCTCCACAGGCTCGCCATGCTCCCTCCTGGGAAGAAAAGCAGAAAACTCACATAAAAGACACACTGTGAAATTTGATTTTGTACTCACTGAGCCGCCCTTCCCACCGGCAGGTAGGCAACGTGACTCAAATCAAGCGACCCTGCTAATAAGCGACGTTATGCCAGTAACTACGGCTTGTATCGTTAGCTAGCAAGTAGCTACCTTCGCATGTTTTATCCATAAACTGCTGGAAATTATACTAAAAAGTGGTTAGTTTTTAAACCTGTGTCCTTTTCTGTGACTTATGTTAATAAAGCCGAGTTGAAGAGCGGCTTTAGTTAATTTAGATAAAAGTTTAAATAAGGTTGTGACAGATCCGTAGATTCACAAATAACCAAAGAAACTTTAAATTGTCAAATTAGCGTTGGGTCTCATGTGGCTCTAGCTAAGCTAACGGTTAAAATCAATCTGGGCAGAAAGTTTACGGTTGCGTCTTAATTACGTTAACTACGGTTGCGTCTTAATTACGGTAATTACGGTTGCGTCTTGGTTACGTTAACAGCGTTAAACCAGGTCGTTTGTAGCCAACTAGCTCGAGGTCTGTAACAACTAGTGAATAAAAATAACTTCTAACGATATTGGTTGTTCAGAAATACGACTGTATGTTAAGGCAACGGAGCTGCTACGTACTCAAAAACAACTACCAACACATGTATGTCAACATTACCGTATATTAATACTCACTATATTGCAGTAAAGTTACTATGTATTACTCGTAGCTGCATGCCCGTCAATTAGCCCGGGTCGGTTCAGAACGGCCTGGCTCCACTGAGTGACTGGTGGTGATGCCTTCAGGCCTCCGCATCAGCTCCAAATTCTTACTTCTACCATTAAATGTTTTAGGTTTCATCCAGGCACGTTCACTTCGTTGTAAATTATAACAGGAATTACTCAAGCAAAAACAAAGTAGAGTATAAACATATATAAAAATATAAACATTATGCTGCAATGTCAACATTTCAATCTAAAACCTTTTATCCAATAATTAAAGATGTTGCATCAAGATGTTACCGATTGGTCAGGTAATGTCAATATCGTTAATTTACTTAAAAATATAATTATTGACAAGTGCAAGCTAAACAGAGCAAAACAAAATTACACTTATCTTGCCTTTTTTGCTCCTTTCCTATTCCTAAATGAATAGCTCACACATTGATAAAGTATTTCCTACAGCCCTGGAAGGCAGCATTATACCTGCCGTGTGTGTCACTTCCGCTGTAAACAACCACTTATTGGCAGTTTGCTGCCATCTGGCGGGAAACCCCAGTACAAAACAAAACCACAGCATCAAAACTACATTTACAAGGTCAATATCTTTATTCTGCACAAGCGAAATGGAAATTACAAAACAAAACCAGCAAATTATTCTCACAAAGGACACGTTCGCCTACCTGAACCAGGTGTACTTGGTAACCATAATAATGGCTGCATTCCATTTAGGTGTATCGGTGCACAGCTTAGAGCACCTCCATACAAGTGAACCACTATTAGTGTTGCTAGTTAAAGCTTTGCTTTTACTGCTATGGCAAATGTCTGGTGTGAAAAACATGAATTATTCTGCACATTGCATTTTTTTTTGGAAAACAGTTTCATGTAAATCACGTAATGTATCACGTAAAGTAACCAGCTTCCACATAAGAAAGATTAAATTGTTGTGTCATACAGATCGGAGGGACAGTAGTCAAAGTTACAGTTCAGCTACAGTTGAATTAAAGTGTTACTGTAGACTTTTCTCATGATGGACATTTGACGTATGCACCGGTGAAACTATGAAACACAGTTAATACATATGTTCCATACATTTATTCAAGTACTGTACTGAAAGTAGGAGGATTACTATTTCATAATAGTATTTGTAGTTGAGTATTTCCATTTTATGCTACTTAATACTTCTACTCCACTACATTTACTTGACATTAGTTATTTTGCAGATTTACAATTTAATACAAAATATAATCAACTTATAAATTATGATGTATTATTATAGTTTAAACTACTCTGCAGTAAATACCAGCTTCAGCATTTAAGACTTGAATTATAATCCGGTAAAATAATATATATATGGTTGTGAAATGGGCCATTCTGCACAATAAGTACTTTCGGTACTTTAATTGAAGGTCGTACTTTTACTGAAGATTTTGAACGCAGGTATTTTTACATTGATATTACTAGTTTTCTTAGTAAAAGATCGGAGTACTCTTGGCCCGGCTGTGCGTCCTTGGAGCACTTAAAAGAAACGCAGATGATTATTAATGATAGTTAGACCTGCGTTAAATTGTCCAGAGAATAAGAGCTATTGTCAAAATAAACCTGGTGTTTAACCAATATAATCGGGACAGTGTCTGCAGAAATTCAGTGTAATAAATTAATACAACAAGAAAACTTAATTAAATGGCTGCGATGTAATGCAAAACAAATATGCGAAGATGTAGAATCCCTGTAAATATAATAATTAAACTAAAACACAAAAAAGCAAGATATCGCTTCCCATACGGGTCAGTTTCTGTATTACGTCCAGAAAGCAGGTCACACATGAAATGCTACTGAGACTGATTCAATTTGAATATACATCTCTTATGTTAACACATGTGCTGTAGTTGGGTTTTTAAACACATTGATCTCCTGGTCTATTAAATAACCAGCTCACATGTGAACATTGTTAGTAATGCTGACAACAAGCAACAAAATGTGGACACAGAGTTACATCAGCACTAATTTGGGCTCTTCTCATTTCTCTATTTTGTGCCTCCTTGTCTCCTCAATCTTCCTGCCTGTGACCAAGAAATTGATCTCTGTTTGCCATCTTTAACAAGGTCTCAATTCCTAAAATGCATCCTCACAGAGAGAGGAGGCTGCTGGAGGAGCTACGAGCGAGGATGCACAGGTATATCTGAGTCTTTTCGGCAGCCGTGCCACATGTCACATTTAATTAACATGATGGCTCCAAACAGATGTCTCGTTTTGTTAATTAATTGCCTGTTGCCTTGAGTCGTCTCTCGCCATGTCTCGTCCTTGCCTCCTCCGCTTGCATCACAGGATTGATGAGAAGGCTGCGTTCACACCAAATTAGGCTGAAAATGCCAGTCCTCCCACTCATTTGAATGTGGGTAGTGTTTTTAAGCTGCGGTGGTAAGAACAGCAAGGAATGCCGAGATAAAAACACAGTGGCCCAGTCACAAAAAGTTGAAACAGAATCTTTTGTTGGAGGAATGCAAACCGATGTAACGTTGCGGTGGCCAATCACCTAACCTGCCCTCATTCAGACAAAACACAATGGAGACACAAATGGGTTATTTGAGTGTCACTCCGCCACACAACCATGCGTTTATCACCGCAAGGCTCCACGCAGAGCTGTCGCCGTAGCCTATGTGAGTAGCCTGAGGTTTATACTTTGTAGGCTGGTGTGTGCGTCGACCTCTTTAAGAGACATGCAATGCTACCAAACCACGGCCGAGCGACGTGTAGTTACATGTTTCAGTGCGGTGTGTGTCAGGCTACAGTGTAGGGTCCGGCGTAGCTCCGTGTCTCCATGTAGCCATGGTGTAGATTTTACGCAGAAACATGAATCACGCTTAAGAGGCGAGAAAAGGATTTTGAGGATGTACAAACAAAGAAATAAGAAGAGAGTTTAACTTATTTAGCAGCTAAAGCTTAGTGAAATATTGTTTTGCAATGTCTAAGTTTTGAACTTGCTTTTAACTTAAAAAAAAGACCCTTTTTCTAAGTGCACTATTTCAAGTTTAACAGATAAAACACATATAACCAACAATATTTAACTGTTTCTCCTCAATCATCAGTTAGGCTTCTTGTTCAAGTATGAATCCTTTCAGTGAAAGTTGCCTGAGATCTTACATCTTACAGTGCAGACATCAGCAGAGCAAAGCAGCGTCGCACTAATAACTTACATCAAGAAAATTTCCCTCTTAAAGCGTAACTCTCGCCAAAATGCAACCTATGGTCTTTTTGTGAATGTACCAGAGTCAAAATTTAGTTCAAAAGTATAATTAGGATGGAAGCGCCACTTTTAAGATTCACTGTATTATCGGGTTATTTTTGGGTCTAATGGCCTTTTGAATTGGAGAGCAAGGGGCGCTACTATGATAGCATCAAAATCCAGGAGATGGAATTAGGTTGCATTTTGGCAAGACTTACGCTTTAAAACACCCAATACTTGTGATAGACTTGTCTTAAAAGATGAGGTATTATTGTCTGTTTGTGTCAGGTCGTTGTGCAAAACAAATGATTAGATGATTCTTGACTGGTGTAACAGGGAATCGATTGATCGTACACTATGAAGTACATCTTTTCATAACTGTTAAATGTAGGGGTTAACACAGAGCATAGCTCTAGTTAAATCTTCCCAATGATTTATTTTAAATATTTGAAGGAAGAGAGACTCACTGTGCAAAATCCTGAAACAAACTCAAAGTGTTTAAGGCTCTTTCCATTAAACTGACAGTACATGAATTCAAACATCAACACCGAAGCTTTAACCTGCAGCTTCAGCGACAAAAAAAACCCAAATTATTTACATCATAATCAACCATTCTTCTCAGTATGTAACATATCTTGGCAGCAAATTGCCACGCACCCTTTTTGAGATTGCGGTGGAATAATTACTAGGTGAAAAGGGGTCAAAGCCAACAAACAGCCTTCACTTTGACCCCTTTAAACTTTCTGTAAACTTGAATGGGGAATGGACTCAATACCTGCCTGGCACACTTAACTCCGTTCTGCTCATCTGAATAGGAAGCAGTTTATTACAGCATCACCTTGGTGATCTGGAGGTTGTCGATCAGAGCAGCGAGGGGTGAAGGAGAGTCTTTTCCCCTGTTTTAATGGCTGTAAGCACTTCTGTAACAACCCTCCACATCCCTGGCATTTTCTCTCTTCAGAAGTCCATCCCTTCATCACTTTCACACCAGTCTGACGGAGCATCGGTGCCAAAGTAACGATCTCCAAAATTACCTTTGGAAACAAAACAAAAGAGAAATGAATTAAGGAAAAGTAAGTCAGAAAAAGACAGAGGAATGTTTTAGTGTGTGTTCTCTCCTTAAGGCTACACACAATTCAGGCCTGAAAACTGAAGTGGGATGCAAAACAAAAACAAACCCCCGTTCAGCCATCTTCACCTTTTCTTGCCACTTTTAGCTTCCTCAAACATTTCTTCTGCACAGGGAGTAAGACGGTGGTGAATTAAATCCAAAGGCAATGAGCTTGCAGATCTGACTATTCTGACACGATTGATGAATTCATTATAATTTATTTGGAAGATTTCAAAACACATGCGGCTGTATCAAGTCACCAACTATCATTGCACATTGCGCATGTCCAGAGCTTATGCTGCCAAGTTTCTGGTTTGTTGCTACAGCGGTTCAGAGTCATATTTCTGTTGCTTCTTATCCCAGAATCTGTATGAATTGTACCAGCTTGTTGTTAGCTCAGGCTAGGGTGGACGTTGTGTTATGTGTGCTGCCCCAGCCCACAGCAGACGAGTAGATGACGCATTATACTGCGGTGAACCAAAAGGGCAGAGCCGTGTCTGACAGTTTATAGAAAACATTTGGATTGTTTGTTGATTTAATATTTCTGGGCGGACTGTTAACGTCTGTGAGATCACAAAAACACCTTTGAAGATGCAACCTGCTGCGTACAAAAAGTATGTTTTCATTTTGTAAGATTATTTTTTGGGCTTTTCCGCCTTTAATTTTTTTTTAATACGATCTTTCATAAAGCTTGGCGCTGGCTGGAGCTCCTACAACACTGCAAGGTCAGTGAGGTCCTCCGAGACATAAAACCAGATATGACCGTGTCTTTACTTTTCAGGACACCACCGTCTAGAAACACCGTGTATGTCAAATAATTCTATTCAATTTTAATTATAGTATCAATTCATAACAAGAGTTATGAATAAGTCTGTTAAAAAACCTTTTGCAACATCACTAGATGATTTAGGGAAGTTTGTCCATTTCTTTTATTTAGATTATTTTTGGGCATTTAAGGCCTTTATTTTTATAGGACAGCTGAAGACATGAAAGGGGGGAGAGGGGGGGAGGGGGAATGCATGCTCTACCAGGTGAGCTAACCAGGCGCCCGAGTTTGTGTTTGTGTCTGTGCATTTGTTCGTAATGTATAGTTGGTAACACTTTTCTTTAAGGTATCTACATGAGAGTGACATGACACTCTTATGAACACATGAACTTGTCATGACAAAACCGAATGACACTTACGTTTATGACTTCTTTATAATGATTGACGTTTATGACGGTGTCATGTCACTCTTATGTAGATACCTTTAAGTAAAGTCCAACCGTATTTTTTTCTTGTATGCAACTATAAAAATGGCACTTAATTCTTCTAGCAGACATATGAAGGCAAACTACCTTGTGTGGAAGAGCTTCTTGCATACTACAAATGCAGATGAGGGGAAAGAGAAACCTCCTCACCGATGCCTGGTATGATGTGGAACTGGTCGTTGACCTCCTTGTCCACGGCGGTGGTGATGATGCGGACTTTAGGGAAGGCATACGCCACCGAATGAACGCCCATCTCTGCCATTAGCAGGGACAACAGGAAGATCTTATCCTCTGCTACATCGTGGTCCTTCAGAGGAAGATATGGGGGGGGTGGTAAGAGAAGAGAATGCACATTAACGAATGAAAATACCTCATGAACTGGTTTTCATACGTTCACCGTCGCCGGTGGAAGAGATGGAGGCGTTCAAATAGAAAGTTTAAGTGTGTTACGTGCTTATTGTGAGAAGTACTTCCACTTTTGGTTATATAAAGTCACATGATCCTGCGGGGCCCGTAAAATATGGTTCTGCCGGTCATCCAACTTTGGCAGGCATATTTCTGAGAATTTGTCTAATGTGGGTGTGACAGAGATTTTATAGTAAAATCTACAAGAAACTGTTGGAGCTGTTCAGGATTTTGCAAAGTTTGCAGTGATTTAACGTAAGCCTCATAGTGACGACTATATTGTAGTATAAAAAGAAGTACTTCCACTCTTGGTTATGGGTAACCAAAGTACAAAGTCACATGATCCTGTGGGGTCCGTGGTGGATGAGACAGTAAAAAATTATGGTTCTGCCGTATAGAATCCCTACCATATTGGTCAAGAAAGTCTGAGTTTTTATGTAAAGCACTTTGAATTTCCCTATAGCTGAAATGTGCTATACAAATAAAGCTGCCTTGCTTTATTAGGGGGTGTGACGAGACACTTAACTCAAGAGGCCGAGACAAGATTTTATCATAATTTTAAAGAACCTTAAATTTAGAAATAGGACTGGAAAAAAGTCTTTACTCAGAGAACCAAGGTGACACCTTAACCAAGCATTTCATTGTAGGCTGCTCTTGTATTGATTTATGACCATTTTAAGACAAGGGGAGAACATTTCTCTGTTTAATATCATTAAAAGTAAAGTTAGGTTTCACTTTCTGCTTCTGACTCCAGTGCAGCTCCACACTGAACTGCACACTGCAGTCCGTGTGTGTGTGTCAGGCATGAGTGAGTGTGTGTGTGAGAGAGAGAGAGAACCCTCTAACGTTTTAACGCTGCGTTTTACAGGCAGCTTTCTACAATTGCAATTCTGTTACCGCTCTGAAAAAGTAAACTCATAGTTAACTTTGGTGAACAGGCAGGGGATCTTCTATGAGAATTTAGAGGTCCAAGCCAGACTCATCTTCAAAGCCAGATGTATTATACGACCGACCAGGTAAGACTCGTCTACTGGCTGCTGCTCTGCACTTGTGACCGATATCACAAGATAATTTTTACCTTGACGAGAAGTCTCGTTACGTTGTAATCTCACGAGATCTCCTAACACCTCTAGCGCCTATCCATCCCGTTTAGGATGGACTCATCTCCCAGAACAAATGATCCTAGGCTGAATGGAACCTGGGTCCTTGCAATCTGACACAGGTCGTCATGTATCCCGTTCCAATATTCCTGGACATTATCACAGGACATCAAGTAATTGGCTGTCCTCTGTCTTAAGGTTTATTTAATCAAATTAATTTCCCCAATGGTAATATGAAGTTTTCTCAGCACACCACTGAAGAAACATTTTGACTAAGACAATGACGAACATTTTAATATGCCATTCGTATGTCAAGTTTGTTAATAAACGACAGCCATAGACAATGTGTAGACCTACTAGCAGCACTCGGACAGCCATGAGAGCAGCAGCTCCGGTGGACACGGTGCTGTCCATCAGGATGACGTAGTCTTCACTGAGGTCTTTGGGCAGCCGAAGGTAGTGAAGCTGAAGGAAGGAGACAAGACAGTACATAGAATTAACAATGTGCAGATATTCTAATATTCCCGGCCTGTACCAATCAGTAAATAGCTAAAATCATTAAATCCACATTTTATCTTTGAAAAAGCTATACAATTTCTGCCAAATCCTTCTGGCACTTGGACAATGGACCATGGACCTAACAGACTTGTGTACCTCTGGTTCACCGGTGTCATGGTTGGTCTGGATGAGGATCTTTCCCAGTCTGATGTCTTTACACACAGCCATCAGCGCCTGCTCCATTGTCTCTCCTGCTCTCAGGATAGAAACCCCTGTGATCTACAAAATAAAAACACACATGAGGAATTTCAGGAATTTCAATGTTTTGATAATATTTACTGAGTGTGCGCAACCTAGCTGGATCCGATCATCATGGATCCGATGATCATTTTGGAAGACCTAAAATATCTGCATGAAAACGTCTGCTCTGAGCGCCACACCGGGCGGCTGTGGCTCAGTGGTAGAGCGCTTGTGTCCTTGGGCAAGACACTGAACCCCGAGTTGCCCCCGATGCTGCGCCATCGGAGTGTGAATGTGTGTGAGTGTGTATCTGATGAGCAGGTGGCACCTTGTACAGCAGCCTCGGCCACAGTGTATGAATGTGTGTGAATGGTGAATGGTTCCTGTACTATGTAAAAGAGCTTTGAGTAGTTAAGACTAGAAAAGCGCTATATAAATACAGCCCACTTACAGCCCATTTACATCGCTCAGGACAACAGCTCAAAGCCATCCATGTCTTAAAATGCATTGCTAAAGTGCTGTTTTTCTAGCTTATGATATTTCAAACAATAAACTTGTGTCATTTGTATTCACAGTTACATTTGTTTTGTTTTTTAAGATTATTTTTTGGGGCTTTTTGGGCTTTTGGGGATTTCCTTTAATTATAGTGACAGTGGAAAGACATGGAAGGGGGAGAGAAATGGGGGTTGACACGCAGCAAAGGGCCGCAGGTTGGATTTGAACCTGGGCCGCTGCAGGACTCAGCCAACATGGCGCAAACGCTCTTACTGGGTGAGCTAGAGGCCGTCCCCACACTTCTTAATACAAGTTCTTGTTCTCCCTGTTTTTGTCACTAGAGTATACAGATGGAGAGACTAAACCTTTAAACATGAACTTGATGACAACAATGCTAATACTTCAATAACAAACAGCATAAAAACAGAGTTACCCTTTGACCGCTCAGCTTCTTGCCGTTATAGATGCCGCCCTGAGGAGTCTCCACAGATACTGGCTAAAGAGGGAGGAAAAACACAAAGAGGAACAAAAATGTATTAAAAATATATACTCTCTCTATAACAATTATAGTGTAACACCAAAATACAGCACATGCAACTTGAAGCAGTTTTAACAGCAGAGACTAGATACTGTTCTTTATTTATATTCAACCAGAGTTAACCTTCAAAAAGAAGCAGCGAAACAGTTAATACTCTTTACACAAACACAAAAAGACTGACCTTGAGAGGCAGAAAGGACAGGGCATGCTCTATCAGAAGCCTCATTAATCTCTTGGAGTAGAAGATAAACTCGTCTCTGTTAGTCTCCTTGTTCCTACACAAACACACAGAGGGCAGGAGCAATGGATGGATGAAAAAGATCAGTAAGAAAATGGTAAGAGTTTGATCCACGCTAGGGAGCGAAAGTCAGGATATCTCAACCTCTGCTGTATGAATTTTGACGCTTCACTTCAACATCTGTCCCTTTATGTGCTAGCACTAGACTGCTGGATTACCTTCTACCTATGAAAAATATTCAAATCTTTTCTGAAATAATGCTGCAATTTTAAGAAGACAGTGCTTGAGTGATGCGAGTGTGTATTCTGACCTGATGATGGTGTGCATGCCGCGGACCTGCGGCGTGCTCTCCATCACGCTGAGGGTTTTGGGTAAAGGCTGACCCTGGTGAGCCGAGGCCAGAGCCGATCTGTGGAAATCAACAGAAATAGTGTGACTGACGGGCAGGGAAGTAACATACTGTAGCAGCACACTAAATATTTTCCTAATCTAATATTATCCTGGCCTTGTGTATTAAAATTATCTTTTAATTTAAATAATTTCTCATTTTGCTATCTTTTTATTAGTGAAAGGTTTTTAATTTAGAACTTAATAGGCCTGTATTAATTGATGTTTAATATTTTGATCGCTGAAGCTGCTAGTTGACATAATTGCCTGTCAAAAACTAACATTTCAATCAGACTTTGTTTTGTTTTTTCCCAAAATCAGCACTGTTCACCTTAGCCTCCCAATTTCCCAAGGCTCTAACTATATTCATCACCATCTAAAGCAGGACTCAAACTTATACAACTAGTTCTCCAACATTGCTGTAAAAACTACAAACAGAGTCATGTTTTCTTGTGTTTTGAGAAGCGGATTGTTAAAAAAAGTCTTCACATTTATTTTTTCAGACTAGCATAAGAGCAAAAATGAGACTACAGTATGTTGCAATGGTCACCTTACATAAGCCACAGCATCTTTGTGCAACTGGCCCCAGATTCTAGTTTTAGACAAGCTCCTACGACCTAAGAGCAAATTCAGACGGTTGACATAAGTTTTTTTTTTGAAAAATCAATCAAGCCGTTCTTGTTAAGAACTTCGAACACAAGAAATCCAAGATGTGGGTACTTGACCTAATAATAAGAAAATCATTCAAGTAATGTATGTTTGGCCTTAGAGAAATCTATTATTTAACTTACGAATAACTTAAATTGCGCGGTTGTCTGCAGAAGATTTATATTACTGGAAAGCTGGGCACTTTGTGTCACCATTGCCAGGCAAACATTTTTGAATCATGACTAACAGTGTGTGTAATCACCTGGAGCCAACTAAATGCAAAACAAGAAATACAATTCCAGAAATTTGCAAATGTGGCAAATACACTTTAAAAAACATGCTTAGAAAGTTAAAATTCTATTTCTGGCGCTACTTCACAGCTGATATTTGTTTTCTGCATGCTCTGTCCCTACAGTAAAAAGTAAGCATGCTTCTGCCTTTATGCCTGTGGCATAAAAGGCATTAAAGAGAGCAAACAAGGAGGTTGAAGACATTCGTTCAGGTCAATATGCACAACCTATTTTAACAAGTTCTAAAGGCCAGAGAGTGCATCAAAACTGTGCTTTCAAAACTACGATGCTAAAAGAGGATGCACAAGGTGAGCCTCACATATCCCAGCGGAGTTTCCTCTGAAGAAGGTGACAGACATTCATTTGATGAGATTTAGAGATGAAAAGTTGGGTGGAAGAAAGAGACAAAAAAAAATACAGGAGGAAAGATATACAAAAGGACAAGAAGAAGAGACAAAAATGTAAAGGAGAAAAGAAGAGAAAGAACAGTATTAGAGCAGTGAAACTACATCCACTACATCACTGCTGTGCAACGCTGAACAAATATTTTCTAGTTCAAGGCTGAAGAGCAGCCATTCAGTTTGGCTTATTAGTGGATTCATTTTAGGTGACTCAATCCATTCACACTCCAAGTAGAATACTTCAGAAGGTGAAAATACAGATCAGTCATCCTTTACTGCCTAGGTAGGTACACCGCAAACCACAGAGCTGCCTTCATTCCTGCACATTTAACAAACCGACCTGGACCAATCTCTTTGTGTGCCTGTGTCTTATGATGCGTGTCCACTAAGCATCTTTTTCAGTGCAGGTCCCATATTGCACATTTTACTCAGAGATGTCAGCGCCAGTGAGTGTTTTATTCAGGTGTGAAAACAGTTTTCTGCCAAGTAGAGTGCAGAATGACCACTAGTTGATCTATAGCCTGTCGCTTTAGGAAGTGGTGGACTGCAGTTGTAATTTTTAAAAGTCAAATGGTAACTCTACATGTATAAAAATATCTCTTCTTGACTTAAGGGCAAAACATGATGTAAAAAGCAGGTCCAGTCTTGGACTTGAGTACTACAGACTCAAGACGTTTTTTCCTATGGTCTCAGACTTGCTGGTATTTGGACTTAGACTTGTCTCGGTCTCTGCCACTGGTCTTGCCAAGTATAGCTTTTTGTCTCAGCCCTCCAATAATATTGGAGGGAAAGTGAAACACTGGCACCGTGATAACCAATCACACACCAGATTATCTTTGCATGCCCTGCTAACATTATTTCCATTAATTTTCATTGATTCACACACTGTAACAAACAAAGATGTCTGCCAATTCTACCATAATCAAATTTGAGTCGGTCTTGACCCGGACCTCTTTGGACTCAGTCTTGACGTGGTCTTGACTAGTCCTGGTCTTGGACTTGACAAAGGTTGTCTGGACTCTGGTAAATACTCCCACTCTCCCCTGTGCTGGTCATGGCCTGTGGAACTTTGAAGTTGTAGACTCACCCAATGTGAAAGAAGTATTAACGGACTATTTTGGCCACTTAAGGGCAGCGGAACAAGCTGCAAACACTGTGACATATTGCCATCATGAAGTTGATTTGGTAAAGATGTTAGCAAACTTATTAGCATTTTTATTTAGCCACCACCCAACAAACTCAACCTTAGCTCTCTCTTGTTCTCTGCCACACCTGAGGGAAATATCTGGGTGTCGAGCTGCTAAACCAGGAGTGTCAAACTCATTTTAGTTCATGGGCCACATGAACCTAACCCAATTTGATCTCAAGTGGGCCAGACCAGTAAACCACTCCACAAAGACCAGAAACCTCTGCTACAGAGTTTGTCAGCTTGATGTTGGAAACTGCAAGTTGCTTCTGCTACGACAGCGTTGAGTTTAATGTGGTAAATTTGGAATTCGAATAGATTAATATTCTGCAATGTTCACACTGTGCATCTAGTGGCCCTGCTTGGACCCTTTGGTGGGCCAGTTCTGCCCACGCCCTGTATGTTTGACACCCCTGTGCTAAATGCTTCACTAGTTTAGTGCTAGGCTGGTAATGTATAGTGAGTTTATAAGAGCTTTTTCACTGAAAAACGCTGCCTGCTGCTGGAAATGAAGGTGATTAGAGCGAAGATAATTAACCAAAACAAGTTGTGGTCAGTGAGCTTAAAGATACTTTTCTGATGTACATGTTGGTTGATTTTTATTTTTTTCCTGGCCAAAAGGTAAACAGTCGATGCATTTTCACAATTAGATCCAGTATTTTAATTGTTATGCACCCATCACAGAGGTAGAAATCCATTGTGGGAAAGATGGAGACGGTCAGACAGAATGAAAGGATTTCTGGGCAAAAAAAAGCAAAGTACTTGCAGAAGTTACCCAGAAAGATTGAATATTTAATTGATATGTTCATCATTAATAGAAAAACAAAGTACGACAAAAACAAGACAATTAATTGTTCTGTCTTAGTTTTCAAATGAAGTGTGGTTGAAAATAGAATGAAAGCAGGAAGGGAAAGGCATAGGAGGAGGGAGAAGATGTAATAAAAAAAGCAACAGTCATACCTCACAGTGATCTCACGCTGGAATGGTTACACAGCATTCAGCCAGGCACGGGGAGGCGTGCACGCACAGGGAGACACGCACACAGTGGGACACAAGAAAGAAAACCATGAGATGAGCCAATCTGCAGCACAAACCTACAGAACAAAGCCAAACATTTAAAGCAAAATAAGTGAGGAAGTGGTTGTTAGCTAAATGTAATGAAACGAGACCAAGGGCCTTTAGCCATGCTAACAGCTGTGTGAGATTGCACTTTGATCTCAGTGCTAACATCAGCAGGTATTAGGGCTGCACAGAATATATTGTTTTTTTAAATCTAAATCACAATATCAACTGGCACAATAAACATATCGCGAAAGACACTATGAAATATTAGTAGAAAACTTATTTTCTTAGTGGTGCCTTAATACTGCACTTAACTTTTATTATTTTAATAGTTTTTAAGTAAAGCACTTTGAGTTGCCCTGTTGCCGAAATGTGCACAAATAATGCTGCCCTGCCTCCAAT
Organism: Etheostoma nigrum; assembly: GCA_029931835.1. Classification (NCBI taxonomy): domain Eukaryota; kingdom Metazoa; phylum Chordata; class Actinopteri; order Perciformes; family Percidae; genus Etheostoma; species Etheostoma nigrum. The sequence continues at coordinate 2,774,766 of CM057254.1, forward strand.
TCAATAATCAATAAAAGAATGTTAGAAATGATTTCCTTTGATTGGTTTTAAATTCAACAAGCAATTTGTTGTATCTTAGCACAATACTAAAAGCGGAAGAACTGAGAACACTTTAATATCTTATTATTTATAGCAAGTAATATCGTTATTGCAATATTCAACAACGTTATTGCGTATTTTCCACATATCGTGCAGCCCTAGTAGGGATGTTTAATATGTTACCATCTTAGTTTTGCATTTAAGTTTGTTACATTTGCTAATTAGCACTAAACAAAGTAAAGCCGAGGCTGATGAGAATGTGATTAGTTTCACAGGTATATGGTCATAGGGCAAAAATGGGAGTTAAATTGTGACCAGATGGCTGCACTAGATGAAATTAAGGGATGACCAGTGTTATGACAATTCATCCTAAGAGAGACATGAACGTCTGAACATTTTGTGCCAATCCATGAAGCAGATGTTGAGATATTTCACTGGATAAGTGAAAGCTGATAAAGATAAACTGGTGATGCTACAACAAGAGACTGTAGATCATGGCAATATCTCAAAAACAGGACAGTATCATGCTAACCTTATGCATGTTACATACTGCAGGTGTCGTGAATGTGAGTGTGACAGATGTTCTGTGTGTTCTTTTAGTGGCCATGAAGGATTGTGTTGAAGATGGAACAGATCATAGTTTGGTACAGATCATAAAGCCGGCTGACAGTGAGGTGAGGAAAGATGGAGGACACCTCTCCTGGCTTTATGTGGTCATTAATCTCAGGGATCTAGACCTCTGTGTTTACCGGGGTATAGAGGGGGGGAGAAAGAGAGGGATAACGAGAAAAAGGTAAAGCAGTGATTCAATCTTTCGTTTTTCTTGTCTTGTAATCTCAGCATTTTGAAGGATAACTACAGCTCATTGTGCTTGATTTCCCCTTGAATTGTCAGTCTGATAAAACAGGAAATTACGCAGATAGTGAAAGCCAAATGGTTTAATCCAGTTTTTCACCTGCAGAAAAAAGCAGGAAAGTCTGACCGTCTACCAGCAGAGGGGGGAAGAGGTCAGAGACAACATGCGGTTCAACAGTGTTCAGACTTCTGAAACCTGACCAAAGAAATTCATCTCATGTGTATACTATTAGAAGTATACAAAGCTTTAAAAAGGGTACACAACAACCTTTCCCATCCTCTTTGCTCTACTTGTTCTACAGTGACTAGCAGTGGTGATAAGGGGCCGTACAAAAACCACCAGCAAGTGCTGTGGAAGCCATGTAAGTAGATTTCAGATTTAATAATGAGGTTATCAAATTTGTCATATTTCAAGTACTCCAGGCAGAGCTGCAACGATTAGTCTGACTTTAATTTTGATTGATAGTTAATGTTATTTTTGATGCAAGAAAAAATTGAATTAAAATTATGAATTAAATTATTCATAAAAAAATATTTGCCCAAAGTCAATTTTTACTGGCCCCTTTAAAAAAAAATAAAAAAAAAACGATCAAAATTTTCAAAAAAACTCCAACAGGCAAGTGGGTTTTTATATTTACTTGCCCAAAGTGGTGTTTAACCCTCATTGTTGAACCCTGCAGATTAAACAAAATCTTACAATCTACAGGAGTTGAAATAACCAAGATAACCTAAATGTTCAGCTGAATCAGTAAAATTCTTCCTGTTCGTGGCCCAACAAACTAAAGGAACAGGTTAAGGAATCGTTACCTTCTCCAGCTGACTGTGAACGTGCTGAACAATCAAATCCAGTGCTACAAAGTTCTCTCCACCTGTAAATAAAGGACAAGAATTTACAGCTTATTTTTAACCGAACCTGACAAATGAAGTTATTCACAGCACATTGATCATTGATGATATTGTATATAATTTGGAGCCGTATCAAGCAGCATGTAAAGTGTAGATATACAGTGCTGCTTATGAGTTTAGCAACCCATGCTCAAGTAGACTAAAAAGAGGAATAAAAAAAAAATTGATCCTTGTTCCTTAATTTATAAAAAAAAAGGAAGGACACGAACTTTCTTTGTGAATGAATAATGTATCATAAATAAACAAATGTTCTTCCTAAAATACAGGAGGCATAAGTATACATGCCCCCTATGTTAAAATACAGGGGGCATAAGTATACATGCCCCCTATGTTAAAATACAGGGGGCATAAGTATACACCCCCCTATGTTAAAATACAGGGGGCTTAAGTATACACCCCCCTATGTTAAAATACAGGGGTCATAAGTATACACCCCCCTATGTTAAAATACAGGGGGCATAAGTATACACCCCCCTATGTTAAAATACAGGGGAATAAGTATACACCCCTATGTTAAAATACAGGGGGCATAAGTATACACCCCTATGTTAAAATACAGGAGGCATAAGTATACACCCCTATGTTAAAATACAGGGGGCATAAGTATACACCCCCCTATGTTAAAATACAGGAGGCATAAGTATACACCCCTATGTTAAAATACAGGGGGCATAAGTATACACCCCCCCTATGTTAAAATACAGGGGACATAAGTATACACCCCCCTATGTTAAAATACAGGGGGCATAAGTATACACCCCCCTATGTTAAAATACAGGGGGCATAAGTATACACCCCTATGTTAAAATACAGGGGGCATAAGTATACACCCCCCTATGTTAAAATACAGGGGAATAAGTATACACCCCTATGTTAAAATACAGGGGGCATAAGTATACACCCCTATGTTAAAATACAGGAGGCATAAGTATACACCCCTATGTTAAAATACAGGGGGCATAAGTATACACCCCCCTATGTTAAAATACAGGGGGCATAAGTATACACCCCCTATGTTAAAATACAGGGGGCATAAGTATACACCCCCCTATGTTAAAATACAGGGGACATAAGTATACACCCCCCTATGTTAAAATACAGGGGGCATAAGTATACACCCCCCTATGTTAAAATACAGGGGACATAAGTATACACCCCCTATGTTAAAATACAGGGGGCATAAGTATACACCCCCCTATGTTAAAATACAGGGGGCATAAGTATACACCCCCCTATGTTAAAATACAGGGGACATAAGTATACACCCCCTATGTTAAAATACAGGGGACATAAGTATACACCCCCCTATGTTAAAATACAGGGGGCATAAGTATACACCCCCCTATGTTAAAATACAGGGGGCATAAGTATACACCCCCCTATGTTAAAATACAGGGGCATAAGTATACACCCCCCTATGTTAAAATACAGGGGGCATAAGTATACACCCCCCTATGTTAAAATACAGGGGGCATAAGTATACACCCCCCTATGTTAAAATACAGGGGGCATAAGTATACACCCCCCTATGTTAAAATACAGGAGGCATAACTATACACCCCCCTATGTTAAAATACAGGGGGCATAAGTATACACCCCCCTATGTTAAAATACAGGGGGCATAAGTATACACCCCCCTATGTTAAAATACAGGGGGCATAAGTATACACCCCCCTATGTTAAAATACAGGGGGCATAAGTATACACCCCCCTATGTTAAAATACAGGGGGCATAAGTATACACCCCCCTATGTTAAAATACAGGGGGCATAAGTATACACCCCCCTATGTTAAAATACAGGGGGCATAAGTATACACCCCCCTATGTTAAAATACAGGGGGCATAAGTATACACCCCCCTATGTTAAAATACAGGGGGCATAAGTATACACCCCCCTATGTTAAAATACAGGGGGCATAAGTATACACCCCCCCTATGTTAAAATACAGGGGCATAAGTATACACCCCCCTATGTTAAAATACAGGGGGCATAAGTATACACACCCCTATGTTAAAATACAGGGGGCATAAGTATACACCCCCTATGTTAAAATACAGGGGGCATAAGTATACACCCCCCTATGTTAAATTCCCATAGAGGCAGGCAGATTTTTATTTTTAAAGGTTATTACATGGATCCGGGATACTATGCGTCCCACATCATCACATACCCTTCACCATACCTAGAGATTGGCATGGATTTATTTCAGTTAGCCTAATAGCTGGTTTGATTTGCACTGAGAGATGATTTTATGGATAGTTCCCCATGCCAATATAGCATGGGTTCCTAAACTTATGAGCAGCACTGTATGGAAACACAGTACTAGTGTATTTCTATTTTTAATAAATGCAAATTCCCACTGACCTCTGGGCACCACGATGTCAGCGGACTGTACCGTGGGTTCAATGTACTGTTCGAATGCCGGCTTTACAAACTTATTGTATTGTTTGATGATGCCGCTAATGTCCCGTCCCCGCTGTGAAATGTCCCTCTTCAGCCTCCGTATGAGGCGGATGTCAGAATCTGTGTCCACAAACACCTTCATGTCCAGCAGCTGGGAGATACGAAGGGAAAGGAGAAAAAATGTCCAATTGATATGAGATTTATTTTCTTTGTAGCATTTCTACAGGTCTTACACAAAATTACAGTGATTTCCCATTTCCCAGAATGCCTTGAATGTCAATGGGTATAGGCTTTATTCATTGGCATAAAGACCTGTAGAGTATAATGTAACAATACAACAGCTCTACAATAAATGCTAAATGTGCACAAACAAACTACAGAAAAATCTGAATATTTCATTTGAAAAAGTCCACTGTCAGAATATAATGGCTTAATACTAGAAGAAATTTCATTTCATTATAATATTATTGTCAAACTGCAACTGCATTATTTTCTTGATTATTTAGCCAAGAAAATATCCATGGTTGCTAATATTTACAATTACAATTTCCCACTGCACAAGGGGAAACTTGTAAATAGCTTGTTCTGTGCGACAAGCTGTCCAAAATCCAGTGATATTTAGCTTGTGATCATAGAAAACAAATAAAAAACACATTTTCAGGTTTTTTTTTAGCTGATGAACTATTCAATAAATTGACTGTTTTAGCCTTGAACCCTAGTATATTAAATATATAAATAAATACAGGGGGCATAAGTTTACACATCCTTATGTTAAATTCCCATAGAAGCAGGCAGAATTTTATTTTTAAAGGCCAGTTATTACATGGATCAGGATACTATGCATCCATGAAAAAGTTCCTTTGGCCTTTGGAATTAAAATAATAATAAATATGTATATATAATTTCTTTTAAGGAGGGAGGAAGAAGGGCAGAAACAAACTTGCAGGCTTCATCTTACTGTCAAAAAGCCAAAGACCGCAGCTTTTTGCCACACACCGTCAAATCACAGTGAAAACATCACAGTGAAAACATCACAGTGAAAACATCACAGTGAAAACATGTTATAGCTTCCCTCCTGATTTGACATTTTTACAGCTGAAACGAGACGCTGTGGTCAGGACATGTCAAAGAAGTGAAAAGCGTTAAAACAGAGGACGCATCAGTTATCATTGTCACTTTGAAGAGAAAGTCAGCTCCATTAAACTGAACCTCAACTCAGCAAAAATCATTGACATCAGAAGAGAAGTGGAACCACAAAAAGAGAGCAACATCCTCGCTGCCCTAAAGAACTATTGATGAATACTAAAATAAAAAGAAGTTTGCGAGTGATTTAGACGAGGACGGCAGTCGGAGGTACAGAAATAACTCAGTTGCACAACAAGCCAGTGGATGGTGTCTGCTGTAAATCTGACAAACTGTCCCATCATGAGACGACGTGCTGCTGGATAAGCACAGCTGTCAGCCTATAAGAGAAGGTGAATGAGGAGTGGAGTGTTCTCATAGGTTAGAGAGCAAGGCTGCGGCTGTAGATCATTTTCTAACCTTGTCCAGGAAAGCACTTCTGTAAAACGGGAAAACTTGAGATTTAGTTCAAACTCTTTGACAAGGAGTCTTAAGCAATACATTTATCAAAGAATGCAACACACGCACACACACTTATTTAAAAATCTGATAGGCCGATATATATTTTAAAAAATAAATCCAGAAACGCGTTACAAATCGTAAACAGATTTCCCTAACATTAGTTATTTGTAGTTATGTGTTCTCACTAAAATAATATAATAATTTGTTTTATTGTCACAGATCAAATATATATATATAAAAGTTCTGATAAATAAAAATAAAAATACAAACTTAAGATATGAAACTTAAAGTCCTTTGAACAAATACAAATTAACTAAAGCGCCCTCTGGTGGACAGACTATGCAACGCCAAGGCTCATAACATGGTTTACCATCCGTTTTTATTTTTTTAAATATTTATTTATCAGAATCATTTGTCATTATAAATGATTCTGCGGAATGAATGATTTAAAAAAAATGTTTTTTATTAAAATCGTCCATTATAAATGCAGATACCAATAGATCAGGAAATGCTTAAAATCGGCCCGGTCCGGCTCTAAAAAATGTCATGGCATTGATGCGAAATGGTCCACATCTACATCTTGATGCATCGATGCCATGATTCATTTCAACCCCTTTAAGATACTATCTGCTGCATTATGAGAAATGTGGGATCTTGTGTTTTTGGAGCTAGGGTCTACAAGTCGGCATGTATTGGCTCTGCTGCTTTGATTTTGACAACTAAAATAAAAATATAAAAAAATAAAAAAATTCTCTCGTGAGTGCCCTAACTTTATGGAGCTGCCTTACTAAATCTCCAGATAACCAATTTAAATACCTGCAACAACAGCAAGCTACATGACACTGATGCGATCCAATTTTGCCATGAAGCAGTGCTACGGTTATGTGCAATTGACTGCAAAGGTTTTGATAATGACAGAAGATATTAAATAGATCAATATATATATATATATATATTTATATATATATATATCCTCATATCACCCAATCCAAGCACCATGTGTGTCCGTACGCAGCATCTCGGTTTCTCAAACCAGACCTTCATTAGCATATCAGATTTGCAGCTATTATCGACTTCAATTACAAGAAAGGACACAAAAGACAATTAATCACCGTGGACAACGGCGGTTATTAACTGAATCAGAAGGTAATACACAGCCGAGTCACAGGGGAGGCTGCACGCCTTATCACCACAGTCCAGCACGCACAGAGAGAGAGAGAGAGAGAGAGAGAGAGAGAGAGAGAGAGAGAGAGAGAGAGAGAGAGAGAGAGAGAGAGAGAGAGAGAGAGAGAGAGAGAGAGAGAGAGAGAGAGAGAGAGAGAGAGAGAGAGAGAGAGAGAGAGAGAGAGAGAGAGAGAGAGTCTCCTCTTCAAGTGCACACAAGCATTGCTGTAAATACAATATATTAAATAGGAGTTTAATTTATTATATATATTTTTTTTAATTATATCATTAGTTAAAGATAATGAAATACGATGTCAGCTTATTTAGACATTTCTATAGTTAGGGTCTGAGAGGAACACTGACTGACTGATATTTAATAGAAAGGCCAATAACATCCCCAGTGTCAGCAGTGTGCATATGACATTTTTAATTCTGATTTAATTGCCCTGCTCAGAATCAGATGTTTTAGTTCACTATTAATCAGCCTGCGGTCTGGCACAAGGAACATAAAGAAAAGAAGAAAACAGGAGGAATCTGATTCTAAAATGTTTTTGAAGCCTTTAAATAATTACTCATTCAAACATGATTTAGCCTGATTTGAGACGTCTGCTTGTGTTGTGCAATAAAGATTTGAGGTTTTTCCAAAATGTCAGACTTGAGGGTCGGTCAGTGCTGCATTCACTGTCCACTATATGTTGTTGATAATGGGGCACCATTTGAAATGGTTCAGGTGTGTAGGGACAAAAAAAAAAAAAGGGTGAAAACTTTTACTAAAAAAAGAAGTTATTCTTACCTTCAGCAGCTCTTTGTTGGCAAAAGCGAGGATGCCCTCAAAGATAACAACGTTGGCCCCGTAAACCGTTTTCTGTCAAAAGGAACAAATTATAGGAAAGGATTAATTATTCCAATTTGAATTCAGTAGGTGTAGGGCTCAGGTGTAACAATATTTTTGATATCTTTTGTTTATTTAATTAATTTATTAGACTTAAAAAGCTAAAAGATCCCCGCGCACACACACCTGCACGAATATATCGGCAAATACTGTTGGGCTGACAGTATCGATTGGAAGAAAAGAAAAAAAGCATACTTGACCCAATTTACTTTTTTTGAATGAGGATTGCTTTAAACCAAAGATTAATCACTGTCTCAATCAAAGACAACATGGTGCCGAGTATGTCACAAACCTATTACCTTCCTCCGACCAGCTTCACGTTAAAGTCAATGGACTGGACACTTCGGTATTGATTTCTTAGAAAGACAGACACAGAGAGAGAGAGAGCGAGAGCGAGAGCGAGAGGAGAGAGAGAGAGAGAGAGAGAGAGAGAGCTCATGCGAGGTTGTGTGTGAAAAGCAGAACGTGAAGTCTAAAGAAACAGGAGTGCTTATTGATTTCTTCTAGGGATGGGCATGATTAAACAACGATCGATAACTGATCATTAAGAATTTTGTCGCTCACGTTAATTTGTTATCGATTAAACTAACACAGGTTCCGTTGTGTAGTGTGAGTCTTGAAGCAATGAAATTAATTTCACTGTGTGGCAACAATTACATATTTTACCACCCGGGGGCAATATGTGACGCCATACTCCGTTACCTGCGAGTTCCGGTTTTGATTTCAAAAGTAATCATGAAGAGATCACGCCAAAGTGTGGCGTGGGATTATTTTGATTTAAAAAACGACTTAGTTCACAGCAAACACTGCGATGCCGTGTATAAGTACAACACGGCTACGACTCAAATGATGTACCACTTAAACAAAGTGCATCGACCCTGGTTAATGTCGGTGGCGGTGCGTCCTGCTCTCAGTCGCAACATATCATCAAGTCGGAGGATCGGCGGTGGAGACCGGTAGGGCGACTATCCCACAGCCTGGGGGAGACGAGGCTGCGTTGTCTGACATGGAGCGCAAATACTGGCCAAGTTAGAGCGGAGGTACCTGTCCATGTCCCGGCAACGTCAGTCCCCTCAGAGCGGCTGGACTGGCGGTCACCAGGTTGCGGTCGCGTCTGACCCCAGATCATGTCAACATGCTCATCTTTCTGACCAAAAACCAGTAGGCTGTTGCAGAAGTTGTATGTGAGTTACTAGTTATTTTTTATGAGGCTTTGTTAAGTGGCCTAATTTGTTAAGTAGTCTAATTAATTGTTAGGTAGGCTTAGTTCTCTCACCCTCTTTCTCGACTCCGTGTCTTGAATAGTTTAGAGTTCCATTTGACAAAACCTGCCAGATGTAAGTATTATGTTTTTGGTTAAGTTATTGTTTAATGTGACATGAATCTTCTTTTTAATTATTGGTATTTTGGAACAAAACGCCGGCTCGCAGGTTCCGCTGCTTTAAAGCACCGCAGTGCACCAGCGCACGCACGCACACGCACACACACACACACGCGGAGGGCTGAGGCTTAATTACATCCACCCCAGTAGGACGGAAAGTACACACAATGATTCCAGAGTTACAAGTCGTGATAGGTGATTCAGCCATGAAATTGCATTGCACAGAAATAGAGACGAGATGTCAGAAAGGTACACTGCAAGATTGATTCTTCACAATGCTTTTGGGACAGGATTTGTGCTCTTTGCTTGGGTTAATGTCCTGTACACTAAACCCTTAATAATAAGCTAATTAGCGGGGATCCCAATTGGCATCAGCTCAAACGACTAATACATCCCTGGGGGTGTTTGGTGACTTGTAACTGCGATGGTAATTTTATCCTGTAAATTACAACAACAAAAAAGGAAATAATGAAGTGCTTTTATTTTGGTAAGATAGATTACCCTCTACATGCTGAAGATAAGAGCAAGGCCCCAGTTCCATTACCCCAATGACAGGAACGGTAATATTTCATAAATGCATATTAGATTATCAATTATGCTCAAATTAATAAAAATAAACAAATCTGAATGAAAAAATATTATTTTTTGATTAAAAGATCCTCTCCTGACAGGATTTAAAGGTCTAATGTGTAGAATTAAACTAACTCCATATCATCACATACCCTTCACCATACCTAGAGATAGGCATGGTATTATTGTCAGTTAGCTTAATAGCTGGTATGATTTGCATTGAGAGATGATCTTATGGAAAGTTCCCCATGCCTATCTCTATGTAAGGTGAAGGGTATGTGATGATGTGTGATGTCTATTTTAATTCCAAAGGCCAAGGGAACTTTATCAGGATGCATAGTATCCTGATCCATGAAATAACTGGCCTTTAAAAATAAAGATGTGCCTGCTTCTATGGGAATTTAACATAGGGGCATATATTTATGCCCCTGTATTTTAACATAGGGGGGTGTATACTTATGCCCCCTGTATTTTAACATAGGGGGGTGTATACTTATGCCCTTGTATTTTAACATAGGGGGGTGTATACTTATGCCCCCTGTATTTTAACATAGGGGGGTGTATACTTATGCCCCCTGTATTTTAACATAGGGGGGTGTATACTTATGCCCCCTGTATTTTAACATAGGGGGGTGTATACTTATGCCCCCTGTATTTTAACATAGGGGTGTATACTTATGCCCCCTGTATTTTAACATAGGGGGGGTGTATACTTATGCCCCCTGTATTTTAAGGAAGAACATTTATTTATTTACAATACATTATTCATTCACAAAGAAAGTTGGAGTCCTTAAAAAGGTTGGATTTCCTAAATTTGTTGAATTAAGGCAGTAAGATCAATATCCAAAAGATGTTTTTTTATTCCTCTTTTTAATCAACTTTAGCCTGGGTGTGTACACTTTCTCAAGCCACTGTATAATGGAGTAATACAGTAAGTTTCAGTTTCTTACCCATTCTTTGCGCCTGCAGTGAGATGTGAAGTCGTACACCGGGACTTTGATGCTTTTTCCTTTCTTCAGCTTCCTCAGGACGGTGACCAGCAGCTCAAAGTCAAAGGCATCAGGGTGATCAAAGTTATACTCATTTCTGGCTGCGAGCTCCTGCTCTTCTTTATTCAACACCTGGCACACAAACAACAGCGTAGACATAAAATAAGTTAAAATAGTTACAGCAGTACAAATTCAAAATACTTGAGTTGTCTCCCCCCGCCCCCTCCTCCCCAGACCCGAAGTTCAAGAGACCGCAGCATCCACAACAATGTTGCTAGAAGCAAGTCTCACATAGCCAGACTCCACAGCCCAGCGGAGTAGTTAACATTAGATGCCGCTATATTGACAGTCATAAAAGCCTGTGCTCACGCGGCGCTCTGTACCCAACTAACAGACGTGCTTCCTCGGTTTAGAATTACAGTCGGAACCGCTAAAAAACAACAACCTCGCCATCCTCTCCACTTGACAGACAGACACACTTCTTTGGCTTAGAATTACGGTGAGAACAGCTTAAAAAAACACAACCTTGCCGTCCTCTCCACCCAACTAAACACACTTTATTTGCTTAGAATAAGAAGATATGTAATGTTCAAACTGATGCATTGTGTATTTGATGCCTGCAACATGTTCCAAAAAAGCTTGGAAAGGGGGCAGGTTTTCCCGTGTATTCCAGCACAAACACTCGATAAGCGTTTGGGAACTGAGGACACTTATTGTTGAAGCTTTGTAGGTGGAATTCTTTCCCATTCTTGCCTGATGTACGACCTCAGTTGCTCAACAGTCCGGGGTCTCACATTTTCTAGGAGACAGGTCTGGACTGCAGGCAGGTCAGTAAAGTGCCAGTTTTTTTTTTTTTTACTATGAACCCACTCTGTTGTAACACGTTCTGAATGTGGCTTAGCATCCTCTCGCAGAAATTAGCAGGGACGTCCCTGAAAGAGACTTTGCTTGGATGGCAGCATATATGTTCCAAAACCTGTATGTACCTTTCAACATTAACGGTGCCTTCACGATTGTGCAAGTTACCCGTGCCATGTGCACTACCACACCACCATCCCATCACAGATGTATGCTTTTGAACTTTGCGCTGATAACAATCTGGATGGACCGGAGGACATGACGTGATGATTTTTTTGTTGTTTTGTCTCCCTCCCTCCCAGCTTTCCTCTGTGTTTTTTGGCTCTGGGACACGTTCCAAGTCTCAGTGTGTTGTTTGTAATTGTTTTGTTAATTTTTGATATAAATAAAATAAAAAAATTGGATTACAAAAAAAATTCTTTGTAGTGTATTCAATTGAACATTGTATCCTGTTTTCATTTACGTTTTACACAACATCCTAACTTCATTGGAATATGCTTATGCCCATCTTTAATTGAAAGCAACAATTCTCTATTAGCGGTCATTTTAAAGTACAAGACATCAGAAAAGCACATAATACAACAATGTAAAGCATCATCACCCACGTCATAAGACTGCTGAACTCCCAATAATCCCCCCCACCCATACATACAACACTAGTCACTTTACATGGACACTGTGAACCATATTTGCACCAAGTAACTTTAAATTTATATTATTCATTTCACTGTTTTTACTGCAATACATTCTGCTGCTACTGATATTTGCACTAGTCATAATTGTCTCATAATAATTTTTAATTTTATATTGCACACTTATATTTATACTGTTTCTCTTTTTACTTGTCTTCTGTTTTTTTGGAGCCTTGCAACGTAATCTCGCTCAACTGTATATTGTGATTGTGCAGTAGAATGAAAAAGTCTGTCTAAATCATTATAGTGGAGTTTCCCTTCAAGAACAAACACTCCCCACCTATTTATTGTTCAAGTGACAAAGACCAAGAGCTGGATCCAATCTTTAGAGACATAATGAGTCGGTAGGAAAACAAAACAATCGACCCCTGGTCTCAGAGGAAAAGGGGAGGGGGGGGGAGACAATTGAGTTCTGTTATCGGTCAGGAGCTAGTTGTGCTGAAAAGAGCACTAATGACCTACGAGGAAAGAAAGAGGGGGTTCGATTTGACATTTGTTTAATATCGAGTCTCCGGGTAGTGTTGTAAAATCAGAAGCTAATTGATTACTGTGTAAACACTGGGCTTAAAATGCTGAGCAAGTAATCTGAAATATAACTGAATTGATTTAGTAATCTCCTGCTGAAATACCATCAATCAAAGTTCTTATTTATATTTTAAAAATTACTCGAGTACTACAATGAGGGCCATTCGTTGGATGTTGTACCTTGTAGAAAGAGTCCATGGAGAGCAGAACCACCCAGGGAACGTCCAGCGCTTCAATGATCTTATTGGCTACTGTGGTTTTACCAGACGCACTTCCTCCACACAGACCTTGAGAAGAAAAACACAAAGAACCACAACACCGTTACCAATAAAGAAAGACATACTTAAGCCACTATGGAAACTGAACCACATATTTGTCATGTTAGAGGCAGACAGCGATGACTGACTGGTCCAGATCTTCTTTGGTTTTGTTTTTTAAATCAAAATGAACATACAGTATTATTTGCATAATATATCTGTCTAACCCTGTAGAGCAGTGGTTCTCTATACCCAAAACATATTTCCATTCAACAATTTTTAAAGTAAAAAAGACTACATGTACCTCTTTCCAGCTTCCCAATTGTGAGGATTTGCAGCTTTTCTTAGTCTTGTGTGATAGTTGACTGAATATATTTGGGTTGTGAACTGTTGAAATGGCTAGTTCATTGAGAAAATAACTGGCAGATTAATTAATAATTAAAAAGCTGCAGCTCTACATGATGTACATGCTTTGTTTTACATCAGACCCTTCCTGCCTGTTAACATCTGTTATGCGCCCTCTTTTTAAACACAGGTTTAAAATGTGTCGTGTCCTAGCCCAAGTGCAGACTGCTGCTGTTATAGCACAAAGTGCTTCTACATAAGCACCGTATACCTGCAGCGCGCCCCCTCCCCCCCCCCCACCACCACACACACACACACACACACGCCTCCTTTTCCTTTCTCAACCTCCCGGGTTAAAGACCACAGCAGCCATCCTTCAAGACAACAATCCTGGGAACTGGGCCAGAACTACATGCTGGATGCATTTGCTGCCACCGCTTGTGTTTGTTTATACCACAGAGCTACTTCTGTGTTATAAACAACTCTCGGTGAAGTGTTGAAATGGGTTTTTTGGCTCAGATAAGACCCATCAGAGTCAAAACTGCTGACTGGGACACTAAACAAAAATCCCTGCAGTGGCTCCTCATTTCTGTGTATGATTACAGCTTCAGACAGGTTATAGAAATACTGGTTCTCACTTGCAAAATGATGTATTAAAAAGAAGAGAAAAGTCTTAGGTGAAATTTTGTCACCCAGCAGTGAAGCATGGCCTGTTATAGCGGACAAACCTGCCTTATGCTGTTAGCAATAAAACGAGTCTGAAGAGATAGAAAACAACCTCTGGTATCTATGACGCTTCACATTGTTTATCTGTCCTCACCTCTTCCTGTTTAATCATCTGTCCATATCTTCTTGATATCCCAGCATCTTATATGTCCCCTCAAGCTTCTATTTTAACCCTTGCATTCCTCATTGTTTTCACTCCTCTACTATCCTCTTCTCTCACTACCTTCTATTGACCGTTAAAACAGGTTTTCCTCTCAGGCGTCGCTCTGTCAAGTTCTCTGCAGTTGCACAGCCTGGTCTATTTAACCAAAGTTACATCGACTACAGTACAGCAGAGTGTGAAATTGTAATGAGTGACTGCAGCCCATCAATAAATAAAAGATTGCCAACAAAAGACAATGTCCACCTCTCCCTTGATGTATTCCCAGTCACGGAACATCGAATATCAAACACATGCCGATGACACACGTGGACGCACTATGCTGAAGCCCAAATGACGGGGAAACTGTCTTTGAAAATGTAGATGTCATAATTCCAGCGTGTTGGACCATCAGCCTGTTTAGCATCACAAACCACAGCAACGCTGTTACAGACTGTTTATTATTCGTGGTTCCTCTAGCAAATATGTATTACCCAGGTTAAAACTGTGACCTTGCATTCTTTTCTTTTGTGTGGAGGCAATTTCGTAGAATATAAGGATAATCTGACCATACCTTAAGACAGGAGTTCTCAAACTTTTTCCCATCAAGGACCCCTAAACTGACACAAATTAGACCACGGACCCCCATCTTATAAGACGTTGTTCTACCTGAAATCATTTTTGCTTTTAGAAGTTTTATTACAGAAAGTGAATGAAACCCATGAGCAAAATAGTCATACAACCTGTCCTTGTGTTACTTATGGATGAAATTATAGTGAAAATAAATTATTCCCCTTTTTGTTGGGACCCCCTTCAAGGACCCCTGTGGGTCCCTGGACCCCACTTTGAAAACCACTGCCTTAAGACAGCCAGCAAATACTGTAGCTAATGTTGTAGTTACACCGGTTTCATTAAAGACTTTTCAAAACAATGACTGAGAAGTAATTTATGGGTCTAAAGTTATAGCCTTAAATTGCTGAAGATCTGGTTCATTTAGTGTATGATTTAAAGCGCTCATATTATGTTCATTTTCAGTTTCATAATTGTATTAGATATATATAGAGGTTGTAGCAGAATAGGTTTATGTGGTTTAATTTTCAGAAAACACCATATATTTGTTGTACTACACATTGCTGCAGCTACAAAGAGAAAAACTAAATACATTGATAATACCTAAGCAATAAGACATAAAGTAAAGTACAGCAGTTGCCTGATTTCTCACCAATAACAAAAGCCTCTTTGAAGGTGGTCCCTGTGACGTTGTACCAAGGTGGTCTGCCGGCGGTGTAGATGGTGCGTTTATTTGTCCTCAGCAGCGGAGGCTCCGTCTTGGACTGGCTTGTGGTCCGTTTTTGTGGTGATAAAGACGGGGTCAAAGGGCACCGGGGGACACAGTTCAGGATGCCATAAAGGGAATCATCTCCACTCCCACTAGAGTGACAGACAGGAAAGACAGCAGAAGCCAAGATCAGACCGCAGCGGCCGACTCTTTCTATTCAGCTTTAGTCTCTCTTTGCTGTACTTCAATTACAAGCCGTATAAACAGAATAAACAGAGTCCAGTTAACTGCAGTGCGTTCAAAAACACTAGAGCCAGCACTGTACTGTAAATCTGTTGCTTGATCTGGAGGACAATGTTGGGTCCTTGTGAATTCTGGAGTGTGGTCTAGACCTACTCTATCTGTAAAGTGTCTTGAGATAACTCTTGTTGTGAATTGATACTATAAAAAAATTGAAAATTAAATCCAAAGAGTGAGCATCGCACCTGATCAAATGGAAACGCACGCACGCACGCACAGTGTGTGACTCTGGTCCCTGTGACTTGTTTCTTACATGTTAACTATTTTGATTTTCTGTATATACACTGCCATCAGAAATGCCCTTTAAGCTCATCGTTGGCCCCATGCTGCTGCTCCAACACAGGCATTTAAGTTGTTTGGTAGTATCTGCAGGCTTCACAAAGTCAAGTCAAGAGTAGCCTTTTTTCTAATCAAACATAACTAATCAAAGTTATGAGGATATATATATATATATATATATATATATATATATATATATATATATATATATATATATATATATTGGCAGAAAAAAATAACTTTATTGTTTTGAAAAATTGGCCGAAATTTGATCATTTAAAGCTTTTTTCTTTTAAACTTTTGTGGAGCTGCAGATAGTCTATTGTCCTGCTGAGAGATGAGAGAGAGTCTATGTACTCTAGTGTCTCTCTCTGACCTTTCTCTCCACAGCGAGGTCTCTGCTGTCGGTGTGGTTGAGGGGGAGGAAGGTAGAACTTGCCAACCCTCCCCAGGAAATCACACCGCTGCCCTGATCAGCATAGCACAGGGTGGGGCCACCATTCACATGAGTAAGGCTGTCATCATTTGGCCGGGACATATTGTGACTACAATAGATCACTGTGTATCATTCCTTTGTGCACTGATAAAAATTAGGCTAAATTGAATCTTAATATTTGGCAGTTTATTGTTGCCTTGCATACAAATTAAAAGTCTGCTCCTGAAGATGTGCTTCAGAAATACAATTTAAAACGTTTACAAACAGTTTGAAATACTTCCTTCAGCCCTTCAGTGTTTAGTTTAGGCTCTAATAAAAGACAAAAAAACTCCTCGATCAAGACACAGAACACCAACAGTCTCCCGTTATGTATGAATGTAAGTCTCTTTCCATGGAAATGTCTGCCAAATGAATGTAGGTGGATAGGTGAATATAAGTTTGTCTCCAAAGGATTAGTAACTTATAGTAGCAATAATGGTCAGGACGTTTTCTTCTTTCTTGTTGTGATATATCTGCTGATGTAAAATGCTCAAAATAAACATAGTATTCCTGTTTTACCTTAATATTATTAAAAATAAAATGCTGCTTTTTAATTTCTAAATATCATATACTATATTATATTAAAAATGCAATCCTTTATTAGTATTTATAAAATATAATGTCCCAATTTTGACAGGCCTTTTTCCTGCACAATTAACCATAATATATCTGGGAAATGTAATACTGTAACATAATCAGAGATGAGATGAACGGACAGATGCTGTAACACCCAGCTACCCTCACAAAGACAGGTTAGCATGGCTGCCACCTACACCTGACCCCCCCCCCCCCATGCACATCCTCGGTGCTAGCCTTGGTGCTAGCTACGTGTCGAGAATAAAACGAGTGTTAGCCACAAAGTAGCATTAGCTTGCGGTGTGGAGCCATTTATGTGTTTCACACCTGTCATGCTGAAAATTATAACGTTATTCATACAAAGCAGATTGGATGTGGCTAGTTATTCATGCCGAATTTACCAGGACACATTTAAACGCTGTAAATTAAGGTTACCCCAATGCTTAACGTTTGCCAACAATAACAAATGTGCATAATTTGTCGTATTGTCACAGAGGTCTGGCGTGACGGACCGTTATGCGTGTTTTTAAAGCCAGAGGAAGGTTGCTAGGTAACGTTATAACCACAGGGTATTACACCGCAAATGAACCTCTGACAATGTGTTATGACTTGGCCACAACCACTCTGTTGTTGTTGTTGTTTTAGCGTTATTCGAATTTCGTTTTATTTATCTTTCGCTTTTGTTCACTGCAGCCACGCTAACACAATGCGAGGGTATGACTGTGGAAGACGGCGCGTTAGCTAACTTAGCTAGCTAGCTAGCATGAGCGGTTATCACTGCTATGCTCCCCTAGTGTTGGGACTCGTGCCGCAGACATGCATCCATTATTATTTATTTAGTTACCTGTCAGACATTGACATTGTCCGGTCCGCTTCCAATCCTCCATCTGGCTGCTGTTCGTCTGGTTTTACGTTACAACCGCTGCTTGTTGTTTCCATGACGGCTCAACCAGCGATCCTCTATGCTAAACCATCTCCGGCTCAGCGCGGCGCGGAAACCAAAAACTGGGAGCGTCATTACGTCACGAAGCGTAACTCAAGCTGTATTTACGGTAATCGGAAAAATGTTAACTAAGTCACTAATCAGTCCTAAAAAATGCTGCGGTGGTTTGTTTTAACCCTCGTGTTGTCCTCATGTTGTCCTCGGGTCAAATTAACCCGTTTTCCTATATAAATGCTCTTTTTAATTCCCCAAAATAACATGATTGATTCCACACAACGCTCTTTGCCAAGTACAAATCTCTACTTTCAATAATTTTGGGGCGTCTTATTCAATTTTATAGCATTGTAAAACAAATGGAAGTGGTTTTGAAATAGTATTGAGTAAAAGTTGACATATTCCAGTCTGTGATTATCCATCAACATCCATTCCTTTAATTTTAGTCTAAATAATTCCTAATTTCTGCTTTTCTAACTCAAACATTAGGTATAATTTCCTATAAATGAGGTTTATTGATCATAAATTCCAAAAATAACTGTAAAACTAAAGTTAATAAGTTAGTGTTACATAGTGTTAAAAACGTCAAAAAAGTGACAAAGATTGAAAAAAAATGTGTCAAAAGTGTTGAAAAAAGGGACAAAAACGTAAAAGAAAAGTTAAAAACATCGATAAAAAGTGTAACAAAAGTATTGATTTTCAATTTAAATTTTTTGATTGACCCCCGTGACCCGATACCGGATAAGAGGTCGAAGATGGATGGATGGTTGGATGGATGGAATTTTTTGATTGGGTTAAAACATTTTATTCACTACTTTTTTTCCACAACTACAGGGCATTTTGGGGCTAAAAATTGAAAAACACTAACAATATACAATGGCAGACCAAATCAAATACAGCTAAACAGAGGACACATGATGACAGGAGTTCCTTTCAGCTCATACATTCTATCAAAAAGTGGTGTTTGCATCATTTTAGATATGATACATACAGCCAAAACAACACACTTTATATTGCTTAGTTTTTTTTTTTTATTGAAATGACATGGTAATTTAGGAAAGAATCATAAAACGCTATCACAATTAAGTTTGCATGCCATAAACAAGCCGCTGTCAGACTCTCCAACACCTGCACCACCTGATGCTGTTGTAGTTTCTCTTCCTGTGTTTCATTTACTCCACACTCTCTGTATATCTTTATTATCTGTATTTATATATTTCCATTACAAGTAGGCCTACTTACTTTTTACAATATTATTTATGGTCACAGGTAAATATAATTTATATTATGGTTACCTACTTTTGCTTTATTACTTTAATTACATATTCAATTTCATTTTAACGTCACTTACTTACACTGCAGTATTGTTTTTTTGTATTATGGCAACCGCACTTTACAAAACCTTTATTTGACGCCACTTTACATTCAGTATATACTTCTGCTCATTGTCTGTTGTTTGCCTGTTTGCTTTGTGTGTTTACTCGTTTTTTTTGTTGCTTTTACTGTAGAAAACCGCTGCTGCTGTAACAAGGGAATATCCCCACTGTGGGACAAATAAAGTATTATCTAATCTAATCTAACAAGTGCTCAATGTTTTTATGCATATGGTTAAAAATACATTTTTGACAAATGTCAAGTAGCGTACAAGTAGCCAAACTTTACTTGTCAAAGAACAATAATAAACATAGAAAGCTGATTATGACCAAATTTAGGTTTGTCCCACTGGACAGTATATCCATGGCCTACTAGCCCCGTGTATTTTTATATCTTATAAATACATTGTGTTATACATGTATTCAAAAAGCACCTGGGGACTTGTTCACATCTTAGTCTTATCATATAAAATGATGCCTCACTGTGCTTTTAATTATGGCTTAAAGCCATAATCAAAAGCACAGTGAGGCATCATTTTATATTGAAGGGGTGAAAGCTTTTACATGTTACCCTTAGAGTATAACTAGGCTAAATAAATATATTAAAGCTATTCTCACAAGGCTGACTCCAATATATACATCTGTAACATTACATCATGTTATATGCAGTACATTTTTAAAACATTATGGTCTTATGTTATATCAAATATGGATCTTATTTGTCTGAATCTTGTTTTTTATACAGTATTTGTAGAACTGTTTGGCTGCTTAAATGTGATTATTTAGGCTATTATCCTGTTGAGTTTGTCATAAATCAGTTAAAGCCTGTTCTTTAACCTGACATCTATGTAGCCAACATGAACAATAACACCAAAATATTACAATATATAGTTATTTTTTTTCTTTAACTCGAATTAGCTAATCATTTGGTCGCCAGGACGACTATGATCAACCAGGACGACTCGGATCAGCCAGGACGACTGTGATCAGCCAGGACGACTATGATCAGCCAGGACGACTGTGATCAGCCAGGACGACTATGATCAGCCAGGACGACTGTGATCAGCCAGGACGACTATGATCAGCCAGGACGACTATGATCAGCCAGGACGACTGTGATCAGCCAGGACGACTGTGATCAGCCAGGACGACTGTGATCAGCCAGGACGACTATGATCAGCCAGGACGACTATGATCAGCCAGGACGACTATGATCAGCCAGGACGACTCGGATCAGCCAGGTCGACTCGGATCAGCCAGGACGACTGTGATCAGCCAGGACGACTATGATCAGCCAGGACGACTATGATCAGCCAGGACGACTATGATCAGCCAGGACGACTATGATCAGCCAGGACGACTATGATCAGCCAGGACGACTCGGATCAGCCAGGTCGACTCTGATCAGCCAGGTCGACTCGGATCAGCCAGGACGACTATGATCAGCCAGGACGACTCGGATCAGCCAGGACGACTCGGATCAGCCAGGACGACTCGGATCAACCAGGACGACTCGGATCAGCCAGGACGACTCGGATCAGCCAGGACGACTCGGATCAGCCAGGACGACTCGGATCAGCCAGGACGACTCGGATCAGCCAGGACGACTCGGATCAACCAGGACGACTCGGATCAGCCAGGACAACTATGATCAGCCAGGACGACTCGGATCAGCCAGAACGACTGTGATCAGCCAGGTCGACTCGGATCAGCCAGGACGACTATGATCAGCCAGGACGACTATGATCAGCCAGGACGACTATGATCAGCCAGGACGACTCGGATCAGCCAGGTCGACTCGGATCAGCCAGGACGACTGTGATCAGCCAGGACGACTATGATCAGCCAGGACGACTATGATCAGCCAGGACGACTATGATCAGCCAGGACGACTATGATCAGCCAGGACGACTCGGATCAGCCAGGTCGACTCTGATCAGCCAGGTCGACTCGGATCAGCCAGGACGACTATGATCAGCCAGGACGACTCGGATCAGCCAGGACGACTCGGATCAGCCAGGACGACTCGGATCAACCAGGACGACTCGGATCAGCCAGGACGACTCGGATCAGCCAGGACGACTCGGATCAGCCAGGACGACTCGGATCAGCCAGGACGACTCGGATCAGCCAGGACGACTCGGATCAACCAGGACAACTCGGATCAGCCAGGACAACTATGATCAGCCAGGACGACTCGGATCAGCCAGGACGACTCGGATCAGCCAGGACGACTCGGATCAGCCAGGACGACTCGGATCAACCAGGACGACTATGATCAGCCAGGACGACTCGGATCAACCCGGATGGCTCTCGCCTTCTTTAAGGATCTGGCCTCATACAGATCAGGTCATCTAAGGGTGTGCCCGCAATTTTGCTGCACACCTTCACGATACCTTGCATGCGATGTTTCTGTTTAATAGATAGTGACCCGTGCCAACAGATAAAAGAGAAAGTAAGAACTGATTCAATAAAACAGGAGTAAAACATTTTTATAAAAACAGTGTTGAACTGTAGAGGTCTAACTTATCCTGTACAGTGTCCAAACGTGCATCCTTCACTGGCCTCACTAGACACCACAATACTGCACCAAGTGCAACCTGCACTATTGGTTTATTTACATTTTATCACACGATTTAAGCACTTGCACATTTTTGTATTCCCATCCTGTATATATTCAAATATTTGTTCTTATATTTTATTCCTATTATTATTATAATTTAATGTATATTTCATGTATATTATATGTATGTATATTGTATCTTAGTATTTAATTTATATTTATATTCTGTGCTGTGTGACTGATTTTGCTGCTGCAACACCATAATTTCCCTTTTTGGGGATCAATATCTATCTATCTATCTATCTATCTATCTATCTATCTATCTATCTATCTATCTATCTATCTATTTAAGAGATGTAAGATATAGAAAGCTGAGTTATTGATACATTGTTATTCAGTGGTGTGATAGGCTAAGAAAGGCCCCTAAAAATTCAGAATTAGAAGTCTGAACTGATTTAAGTGAATATCTGGAACACATCCTCACTGTATAATTATGAGGGGGGGGATTATATAGAAAAAATATGTGTTAAATGTGTTACTTTTGAGGAGCTACACATTTATTTAGGCCTGCATTCTTTATGTGAGTAAAAACATTTCTCTGTGTGTGTTTCTGTGAGTGAATTGATTTCCTGATGCTTGTCCCATTAGGATCCACCAACCGGAGGTCCTTCCCGTAGCCTTTCTACCGTGTGATCATCAGTCAGGCTTCAGTGCAGGTAGCCTCCCCGTCCTGTCCACTAACAGCAGCTGCAGTGTTGAGAGCACTGTGCTGCCGCTGCGTCTCCATGTTCGAGGCTATACAACTCCAACGCAATTAAAAACCTCCCTCGGAAAACTCCGCATGTGGTTTCCTCCTCCTGCCCTCTCGGCTACTGCAATGAAGGAATTTATCCGTTTGTTCTGAAGTCGCACTGCTCACAGAAGACATGTGGTCTCGGCTGACTTTCCCCCGCGTCGACTGAAGATCAGGGAACCGGACCTGTCGATTGTCCCTGGCAACCCCTGCAGCATCCTCCAAAAAAAAAGAAGACAAAAACACCTTTACTTCTTTTTGTTTGTTAAATCTCACACGGGACAGCGACCGAGCGCAGGCTGAATAAATGGATAATAACGCTGCAAAATCGGAGAAATCTCAACTGATACACGAGAAGAGTGCGAAAATGTATTCTCTGAAACTACAAAGGTGGGGACATGTTTCATTTCATTGCAGCTGCATGAAGAATGATGCATGTTGGAGTACAATGCAAAGTTACCTGTACGAAGCCAATGTTAAATCTGGCATGCGGTTTCCAAACATGTGGCTTGCAGGAGCAAATAACAACTGTTTAGTGATGTCAAGTTCAGCAGGTTTCTCTGTGATCTTTTTAAGGAAAAATATTTTTACATTATATTTTTCAGTCGGATCTCTGCCGAAACAATCCCGGCTGGTTGCTGTCTCATATAGTATATAGCAGCCTATGAGCGTGTGTGTAACGTCCAGCCTCGGTCTGGTGGGGGCCGCTGTTAACGGGGTGCATGGTGAGCAGGCTGCCGCTCTTGCGGGCTTGTTTTATGTGAATGAACAAATTCATTTCCACGCTTGGCTTGTTTCTGGACAGCCTGTGACAAATGGCCCCGGGGCCAGCTCACTGAGCAATGCTAGAAAACTCATCATCTGTCATTAGGGAGGCAAGAAGCAGCTCCGTGCACGTCCAGTATGCATGGGGACCAACGCAACAGGAAAGCACAGACATAATATGACTAAATACACGTGAAAAAAAAACACAAATATAAAGTAAATCCAGAGCGGTTTATATCTCTGTATCAGAATCTCTTATATCTCTGGTCAGAAAGAAATTGACCAGAAAGAAATTGACCTTTCAAAAAACATCAATTTGGCCCATGACATAAAGATAAAATATATTTTTTATGAGATTAAAACAGAATGCTAAATCAGGAAAGGCTACTGTCATGTTCCCTGTTCTGAAAAACGATATAAATCAGCTTCTGATTCGTAGATAACCAATAATCCTATATCTTAATGTTTTTATTTTTTTAATGTTTTTTTAATTAATACGCATAAAATAATACGTGCGTTAAGGAGCTATAATCCTGAAACTAAAAAAGGAAATTGGCATGAAGTTAGAATAAAAATACAGCCTAAATGCAATTTAAAAAAACGAATAATTAAATGTATAGGCCCATGATTCTGTGCAGGTTTTCCGTCCCCAAATGTCACAAATAAATTCATGATAATACGAAATTTAACATGGAAGCAGCAGCTGCAGAAACCCAACAACCTGCTCCATGTTTTACACCAGCGAGGCCTCTCGGTGCGTCTGTCCATCCATCTCATCAAGACCCGTTAATGCTGGGGACCGATCCCTCTGTACACACCTCCACGCTCACACATCACCTGCTTTTACCGCTTTTTGGGGCGTTTTACAAAGCTGTGACCTGACAGGCAAGAGAGCGAGGAGGAAATAAAAACCAGAATGTACAGAAGCAGGTTGTTGTTGTTGTTGCAGACATTCAGGCCTCTGAAAAATCACGATCATCAGCAAATTCATTTCTATAAATGAATTAAATTATTATTTCAGAGAGAGGCGATGCGCAAGTGCTGTTGAGTGTGTTTCTTTCTGTGTGTGTGTGTGTGTGTGAAAGAGAGAGAGAGAGGAAGAGCGATGTGCATATGGCATCACATTTGGGATTTCATGCACCATTTGCACCGCGCGTGTGTGTGTGTGTGTGTGTGTGTGTGTGTGTGTTTACTGTCACCTTCAGCGTTTTTTCCCAGCTGGCAGTAAAGTGTGGTTTAAGTCACTCCTGGTTTAGGCCCGAGATATAGAAGAAATAATCTATAGAATAGTTTTTCCGAATCGGACCCATTCTTCACTGCCACTTGATGGTGAGGAGGCGTTCTTTATGAAGGGTTTATAACATGTATTTATCAATGCTTTATAGATCAGTTATGAGCCATTAACAACAACCCACGTAAGTTAATTAATCACATAGTCACAAACCAGCAACTATTTTAATAAATGTTGAATCACTTCAGTAATTTCTCAAGCAACAATGTAGCTATGCTGCAGTGAGGATTTGAAAAAAAAAAAAAAAGTCATTAATAAAACCAATTGGTAGGCTACAGTTATTGATAATACAAATACTCGTTAGTTGCAGCCATAGTTAAAAATAGCATTAATAAGAGCTCACCAAAGCCATCCGGAAAGGTTTGTAAGTCATCATAGTTAAACAATTTAATAAGTCATTAATAAAGAGTTGATTAATCCATCAAGCCTGTTTGTAAATGTGAATAAGTTGGTCCACTGACCACTGCAGAGCTTTACATCTGGACTCCAGATGTTCTGCAGTTCTCCTGGCTATTTTCTTAAAAGATTAATCATTTGTAAAAAATATATGCTCAAATAGATGCTCGTCACAAGTTCCCCGAGACCAAGGTGATGCCTTCAAATGTCTTGTCTTCCAGAGCCTTACTATCATAGAAAAGAAATTAAACTGAAAATATATTTTTTTTATTATTATTTTTTTAAAGAAGCTGGACATGGAGAGTTTGGACATTTTTTACTTGAAAAAAAAAACTAATATGATTAATCAATTCAATTCAATTCACTTCAAACAAGAGTTATCTTGAGACACTTTACAGATAGAGGAGGTCTAGACCACACTCTATAATTTATAAAGCCCCAACAATTCTAGTAATTACCAGTGGTGAGGAAAAACTTCCTTTTGGGGAGAAACCTGGGTCTGGGCCAGGCTGTTGGTGGGCGGAGCCTGACGGGGCCGGTTGGGGGTGTGATGCACACTGGCAATAAAAGTAAGTAAGAAATAATCCATTTCTACATTTTATTGATTAACTCACTGATTAGTTGACTAATTGTTGCACAGGGCAAACCTTAAGAAGACAAATCCAAGTGTCTCCCACGGCAACAACCTGGAAACCCTAAATGTGTTCTTATTAACAGCTTATAACTGATTTATAATGAACTAGTGAATGTTCAGTAACCACGAATACATCTATTAGTTACAAATCATAATCCCCTTATAAAGGGTGTCTTAAGGGGCTTAGTGTGACATCCAGAACACTTTGTAGAGAAACTTAGGTCATCGTCATTGGCCACGGACAAGACTTTAATAATCATTTTTTTATACTAATAATTTATACTCTTTATTGATCTTTATTGATACAGGCCTGAAATACCTGAAATACACACAAATGCTCAAGTCCTATTTAACCCTAGTGTTGTCTTCCGTCAACCATGACAGCTTTTTCAACATTTTTATTGTTTTTTCCCACATTTTTGTCACTTTTTCAATGTTGTGGGTGAGTTTTTTAAATTTTTTTAATGTTGACATTTTCAGCGCTTATTTTGACGGCCCATTTTTTTGTGACAAAAAAAATGACCTGAAAATGGGTCAGTTTGACACAAGGGATAACATGCATGCACTAATGGAGAGAAGGCAGAGTGGTGGGGGCTGACAGTGCTGGACCAGCGCCCTGAGTGGCTGAGGGGAGTTTGGTGCTTTGCTCAAGAGCCCAGGAGGGGAACTGGCATCTATCCAGCTACCAGTCCACACTCCGTACTCTGGTCCGAATGGGGACTTGAACCAGCAACCCTCCGGTTCCCAACCCAACTCCCGACGGCCTGAGCTACTCCCACACCCTAAAATTAGTTCAGTGTATTAATGTGTTTTTTTTTTTCTTCTGTTTTGGTGAAAACACAAAGTCTGCCAGATTCCATGAGGAACTTATGAATATACAAAAATAAATGGGTTACACTTGACCTGAAGGTATCTACATAAGAGTGACATGACACTGTCAGGAACGTGTCATAAAACATTATAAACAAGTCATAATGACATAACGCTTCTTTTAGTAAGAGTCATTTGGTTTTGTCATGACAGGTTATGGTTAGGGTCAGGGTTATGGTTGACTGTGTTCATGACAGCGCCATGTGTCCATGACAGCGCCATGTGTCCATGACAGCGCCATGTGTTGACAGCACCATGTGTTCATGACAGCGCCATGTGTCCATGACAGCGCCATGTGTTCATGACAGCGCCATGTGTTCATCACAGCGCCATGTGTTGACTGCGTCATGTGTTCATGACAGCGCCATGTGTTCATGACAGCGCCATGTGTTCATGACAACGCCATGTGTTCATGACAGCGCCATGTGTTCATGACAACGCCATGTGTTCATGACAGCGTCATGTGTTCATGACAGCGCCATGTGTTCATGACAGCGCCATGTGTTCATGACAGCGTCATGTGTTCATGACAGCGCCATGTGTTCATGACAGCGCCATGTGTTCATGACAACGCCATGTGTTGACAGCGCCATGTGTTCATGACAGCGCCATGTGTTCATGACAGCGTCATGTGTTCATGACAGCGCCATGTGTTGACTGCGTCATGTGTTCATGACAGCGTCATGTGTCCATGACAGCGTCATGTGTCCATGACAGCGTCGTGTGTCCATGACAGAGTCGTGTGTTCATGACAGCGCCGTGTGTTCATGACAGCGTCGTGTGTTCATGACAGCGTCATGTGTCCATGACAGCGCCATGTGTTCATGACAGCGGCATGTGTTCATGACAGCGTCATGTGTTGACAGCGCCATGTGTTCATGACAGCGCCATGTGTTGACAGCGCCATGTGTTCATGACAGCGCCATGTGTTCATGATAGCGCCATGTGTTGACAGCGCCATGTGTTCATGACAGCGCCATGTGTTCATGACAGCGCCACGTGTTCATGACAGCGTCATGACAGCGCCATGTGTTCATGACAGCGCCATGTGTTCATGACAGCACCATGTGTTCATGACAGCGTCATGTGTTGACAGCGCCATGTGTTCATGACAGCGCCATGTGTTCATGACAGCGCCATGTGTTCATGACAGCGTCATGTGTTGACAGTGCCATGTGTTCATGACAGCGCCATGTGTTGACAGTGCCATGTGTTCATGACAGCGCCATGTGTTGACAGTGCCATGTGTTCATGACAGCGCCATGTGTTCATGACAGCGTCATGACAGCGCCATGTGTTCATGACAGCGCCATGTGTTCATGACAGCGTCATGTGTTCATGACAGCGTCATGTGTACATTTATATAGAATTATACCTAATATTTGAGTAAAAGAAAAGCAGAAATTATGAATTATTTTGACTAATAGTTAAGATCAGAGGAATGAAAGTGATCAATTGTATTTGCAAAGAGCGTTGGAAGGAATCCAATCCATTTTTGTGGTAATTTGGTTAAAAAGAAACCCATTTTTCAGATATAGGTCAAATTTGACCAGAGGACAACAGGAGGGTTAATTATGATTTGTTTTGTTTATTTGTGTTTTTCTTTTCTGTTTTGCCCTTTTATAATGTCTGCCTACGGTCACTAACTACTGTTAATAATATAGACATTTTTGAAAGGGGTCAAATTTGACCCGAGGACAACAGGAGGGTTAAAGAAATGCCAATAAACCAATAAAACAATAAAATGCTGTGTGGACTAGTCAGACCCTCCTCCACAGCGCTGTGGAGTAAGGTCTGGCCATGCGAGCCTAACACTGCAGCAATCCTTTGTCCCTGCAGGCATTATGTTATAGTTTATGTCAGGTACATTAAATATTGCAGGGCGCTGTGATACAGCAGAGCTGCAGCTGTAATTAAATGCTGAATGGTTATTGTTTGAGTGGACAGATCTTCTGAGGTCTCTTCATGTCATTTCACAGATCACTGAATATTCCCTCAGGTCCCTGCAGTGCTGACGCCAAGTGTCAACACTGCACACCTGCCGGGCGGGTTATTGACTAACGCATGAACTCGGAATATTTACAACATGTCCTCAGTGTTGATATTATTTTTGCCAAGCAATAACGTAATGCAGCAGTTGATACAAACTTGATGGAAACCACCTATTGACATTTGAGATGACATTACATGTCATTTAGCTGACACTTTTATCCAAAGCGACTTACATCTGCTGTATAAATGTCAGAGGTCGCACGCCTCGGGAGCAACTAGGGGTTAAGTGTCTTGCTCAGGGACACATTGGTTGGTGTATTGCAGTGGGAATTAGACCCAGATCTCTGTTATATCCACTGTGCCATCAGCACCCAAGTGATTAAATACGAGACATACAGCAATACCAATAACCATAAAGCTCTTTATCACCTGTGTACTGCTCATCAAAGAAGTTCAATTCAGCAATTTTGTTAGTGTTGGTTGTATTTTTACAAGAGATAATGCAGAGTGCACCAAACATGAAGCACAGCCTCTACATTTGGGCCATTTTAAGTGTTAAGTGTGTGTGTGTGCATGTGTGTGTTTGTTTCTGAGTGTTTTTGCATATTTTGTACAAATATTTAAAAGAATATCTAGCCGTGTTTTTGCTGAGCTTGACTCATCATCGTTTTTCACTGCAGATAGTGTGTATGTGTAGTATGGTGTAAAGCAGGATGCTATTTAAAAAAAAAGTGGGTCAAGTGAATAAAAACAATTTGTGGTCACCATTGACGGTAGCTTGGCTATTTCAAAATGGCGAGATTGTGCAGGATGTCGGGCTATAGTCACGATTCCCTCGGACCAATCAGTGGTCTGCAGTGTTTTTACTCCACCTTCTTGTATCCAAAGAAGAACCAGAACCTTTGTCAATGGAAAACTAAAAAAGAGCGGGTGGAGCCATAGCATGTAGTGGAAAAAACAACATTAA
Source organism: Etheostoma nigrum (assembly GCA_029931835.1). Taxonomy (NCBI): domain Eukaryota; kingdom Metazoa; phylum Chordata; class Actinopteri; order Perciformes; family Percidae; genus Etheostoma; species Etheostoma nigrum. Next base: position 2,804,583 of record CM057254.1, read on the forward strand.
ATTGTTTTGATTGTTTCTGTTTATCTGCAGATAAAACAGTTAAAATGCTGCAATGTTCAAATGTGAATTGTTAATATTGTGTGTGTGTGTGTGTGTGTGTGTGTGCTCTTATGTCCCAGTGTTATAATTGAACAGAATCCGCTTTCCACTTGGCTGATTCTTTTCAGCTTTGACATTGCCTAAGACGTCCGTGTGTGTGTGTGTGTGATAAAGGCTAATCATGAAACACTGTCGATCTCCCATGGGAAGTGTGTGACATAAAGTGTGTGTGAGTGCGGTTATCTCAAGTGAGCCTAAATGAGTTTTTTCCACCTCATTAGCCACTTCATCGCAGCTCCCCCCTCACTGCACATGACAAGAACAGCAACCTAGGTGTGTGTATCTTTCGGTGTGTGTTTGTGTCTCTCTACATTAAGTGTGCCTACGTGTGTGTGTGTGTGTGTGAGTGTGATAAAGGCTAATCATGAAACACTGGCGATCTCCCATGGGAAGTGTGTGACATAAAGTGTGTGTGAGTGTGTCTATGTGTGTGTGTGTGTGTGTGTGTGTGTGTGTGTGTGTGTGTGTGTGTGTGTGTGTGTGTCGCTGTAAGGAAAATCAAAAAAAGGAGAAATCAGCGTTTTGTTTGGTCCTCATGATTACAATCCAGCTCAATGTGTGTGTAGTCAGAGGTGAAGTATATCATGTGTAATTCTCAGGTTGAACACAAAATAGTTTAACCCTTAAACATCCCTTAATAATCGGATATGAGTATGTCTAAATAGTATGAATCTAAATAGTATTGGTATTATAATCAGTATTATAAGTAGTACTTAGTAGCAGTAGGAAGAGACTGCTCCTGAGACACAGCAGGAAACTGAACAAGCATAAGTCCTGCATTGAAAATGTCACTTAAATAAAAGTATGTAAGTATCATCAGGAAAATGTACTTAAGAGTATTAAAAGTAAAAGTACTCAATGCAGAAAACCCACATGCATTAGAGGAACTGGAAAACGAAAAAAGGGTCAAAAGCGTCAAATTCAAAAAAAAGTCTGTGTAAAATGGTCTAATCATTTCAGCTGGACTTGTGTGTAATAATAACTTTTATTTATAAAGCGCCTTTCATGAAACCATAGACCGTTAATATTAAATCATCATCAATTATTAATCAATATATATATATATATATATACAGTCTATGCATGAAACCCAAGGTCACTTTACTGGATGACCGCGTCTCGTCATTCGTCCCCTGTAGTGAACATTGATTGTAATTCACAGGAGATTTGTTTCCACTAAGTGTCGCTTTTACAAACAACACTATGCTCTGCAGCAACATTATTACACAAAAATGTGTGTTGTGTGCAAAAATAAAGCTGTCGGATTAATGTAGTGGTAAACTATTACTAATAATATTTCTCTCTGAAATGTAGCAGAGTAGAAGTAGAAAGTGGCATGAAAAGAGAAGTACCTCAACACTTGTACTTTAAGTACAGTATACTTGAGTAAATGTACTTAGTTACATTCCACCACTGAGTACAGGTACCTTGAATTTGTATTCAAGTATGGTACTTGAGTAAATGTACTTCCAATAGTTACACTCCCCCACTGAAAGTAATCTGTGATCAGCACAGTGAACAGCCACTGTCTCCGTTTGTTCTTTCTTTTGGTTTTATGAATTTTGATACAACATTGAGGTCTTAAAATGTTTTGTAGACGACTACAGACTGAATCAAAAAGTCAGTAGAGAGACATTCAAAAAGTACGCAGTCGTACTACTGCCAGCTTGTCTTTGAAAGAATATAGGATATGAATGGATATAAAATAGGATATGTTTTGGGTCACATATACAGCTTTGCTACGTGGCATTAGTAAAGGTCACCATCACACACTGGGTATCATCTTTATCCACTCATCACTTTTTCACATAAAAATCCCTTTTCACTCAAATGGAAATCATTAACCCTTTCCATTGGCTCATCCACAGTGACTCATTTGAACAGAACCTGATTCAAGTCACAAGTCATTAGATACAACTATCCCTGAAAAAAAAAAAAAATAAACATTGATGTGGTACACAAAACACAGCAAATCCTACACAGGAGCATTATAATCTGTATAATTGGAAGGGGACAGGGGGCATCTCTGTCTTCATACACACGTGCCTTTCTGATTCCCTGCAGCTCCTTCCCAGACTCCAAAGAGCAATATCCCGACTTCCCTCTGAAGAACGGAGGCATGGCCGGTGCCATCGAGCTGAAGCGACCCGTCGGCGCCCACTGCCACGGGGCCAAGGCCTCGGCGCCGGACGTAAGCGGGGACCGGCTGCTGGCCAAGAGGAAGCTCTGCATCGCGTCGGCCGTGTGCCTCGTCTTCATGATCGGAGAGGTCATAGGTAAAGGCTTAGAAGCTCTAACCTCAGGGATGAAAGAGAGCAGAAGGTCAGACTTTTGGATTTCTTTCTTACAGAAGTAAAAAAAATGATAGAAAGCGCACATTTTCTGGTGCATAATCTAAATCTCATTTCTGAAGTAAGTAGGGTAAAAACAGCTGTTTATGTATTTGATAACTATCTTTTTGATTATCATGTACCCTCCAAAGAAATCCGTTGTAACAAAAGCACACAAAATGAGGACGTAGTGCACAAAACGTAGTTCACAGTACAATGAATCTGTCACTGCACACGCTCAAATCTGGATTTCCAGATTGATTGGTGGTCGCTTAATAGTTTTAATTTTTAATAATTTATGTTCTGTTTGTACAGCAGTGATCTGATTCCTGGAAAACTGCTTATATGCATAAGGCTTGAGTGCAGCTTTATTACATTTTTATACCTTATGAAAAACAACTATGGTATAAACATAATTTGCCAATACGGAGGTGATTCTCATGCTTTATATTATATGGATATAACAAATTATTTCTAAAGTTTCACAGACATTGATATCATCATAGTCTCGCTTTGCCAGACCTTCCTCCACAGCGCTGCGGAGGAAGGTCTTTAACCCTCGTGATGTCTTCCCGCCCACCTGGAAATATTTTCTAACCCAAAATTAAAAATGAAAACCCTTTTATCAAGGTTATGGTCGTCTTTTTCAACCCTTTTGTGGCTTTCCCCCTAATGTTTTTGTCACTTTTTCAACGTTTGTCAACTTTTTCTGACCCTTTTGAAATTTCCGTGGGTTTTTTCCCCAAAATCTTTTTTGAATTTATGATGCGTCATGCTGTAAACCGTTTAATCTGAGCATGCGCGACTCAAATCCGCACTCTCCTCACATCGGGGAGTGTCAACGTGCCTCAGGACTGGTCAGAATGATTTGGAAGGTTCACAGTAATGATCTTGTTATTTCCTGACTTCCTGCAGGAGGCTACCTGGCCCACAGCCTGGCCATCATGACAGACGCAGCCCACCTCCTGACGGATTTTGGCAGCATGATGGTGAGCCTGTTCTCCCTGTGGATCTCCTCCAGACAGCCCACCAAAACCATGAACTTTGGTTGGCACAGATCAGGTCAGGACGAGAGATAAGAGACACCTCTGAGTGGAAGGATGGAGTGAGGGAAGAGGAAGATGAAAGGATGCTTGGAAGCATGGATGGATGATTTTGTACAATTATTTGTTTGCTGTACAGGTTTAACAATCACTGAATAACAGACGAGTGGTGGACGTTTTAGTCCAGTCTGTGCCACCTTCAGGTTCTGTCCATTTTAAGTGTATATTTTATCAACAGCTGGTGTCAATGCACAAACTGCATTAGCTGTTACTTTCTTTATCTTTATGGGAGGGGAGGGTGTGTGTGTGTGTGTGTGTGTGTGCTGGTTTTAGGACTTTAGGACAATTGAGCCCATGATAATTTTATTTATGCAACTTTGCACATTTATATTATTGTAAATTAGGCTTGAATGGGTTTGTAAAATTGTTTAATCAGTTTTGTTCTTCCCTTGCATTTAATATTTATTGTTTTACCTACCTGCCCAAGGACTATGGGGGTGGGGGATGGGGGTGCAATGCATCTCTCCTTGTTCTTATACAAGGTTAATGTTTAATTGTGCATTGTCCCTAATAAAATGACATTACATTACATCTGAAAGGGGCATTATCAAGTTGTCTACATCTGCAATTCTACAATGCTGCTGCGGCTCGTACTTTCCTTAAAAAAGGGAACTCCCTGCATTTCTAAAGTATATTTACAGTGATACTTAACTCATATAATTAAGCTGCATTCAGAGATGTGAGTGTGATGGTTAACACAACACTACATCTGGGCCTCTATGTGTCTTGAGGTGTCTCACACTAGTTTGTTTTTGAAGCTCTGTCTCTGAGGGATGTTGCCGGTTAATTAACTTCATGTCCTGCTGCGTGCGCTGCTCAGATAGAGGTGTTGAGAGTCTGATGAACTGTATACAGGTGATTAAGATCCTCTCCCCTCCTCTCCTCTCTCCACAGAGATCCTCGGGGCATTCGTCTCAGTCATTTCCATCTGGATCGTTACGGGGGCGCTGGTCTATTTAGCCATCGAGAGGATCGTACGCAACGACTACGAGATTGATGGCCACGTGATGTTGGTCACCTCCGGGTGTGCCGTCATCGTCAATATAGTGTGAGTGGTTGTCCGCAGAACGGGTGGCGACATTGTACATTATGTCGCTATAATGAAGCAAATATTACAATTGAAGCTGCACACTTCACTTGAAAACTATGTTCACCTCTGCTTCAATACGTACAAACGTTGGCCCTCTTTAAATAAAATGACATTACATCTGAAGGTGCCGCTCTGCATTGCTGCTGCTCTTATTTCCTTACAAAAAGTGAACTTACTGCATTTCTAAAGTATATTTACAGTGATAAATCAGCGGTGAGTGTGACGGTTTAAATTGTCCATTATTTTTGCTATAATAAAGGCAAAAATTACATTTGAAGCTGCTCAATTCAATTCACTTGAAAACTACGTTCACCTCAGCTTCAACAGGGAAACATTTGGAAACAGGATTTAAGATCCTGATATATACCTGGAAAAAAAATCCTCAGGAATTTGGTGTCTATGTTGTGCGCTTGTATGTTCACCAACTGAAGACTACAAACTAAGATGCCTCATTAAATCCTCATTAACGCTTCAACTGGTATAGCTAAGTCTGACCTTACATAGGTGGATCAACTCTTAAACTGCAGCAATATCATTAGATGCTACAGTGAGACTAAATATGTTATAGAGTCAGTATGAATTAAGCGCAATTAAGTGCAGAGCCTAGAAACAAAATGCCGGCAGTTTAACGAGACATCTAGACTTTCATCCAACAGGTGGCATGGCAGCATGCAACAGATTTTCCTTCCTTGTCGCATAATGCAGAAATGGTTAGATCTGCACATACAACACCTCAGATGTGTTAAAGTGGGTGACCAAGGGCGATGGGAGAGGGAATGTGTTGCAACAATGTGTTGGATTGGGAGCAATTTGTTTCTTCCACCTGAAAGATTGTGTTCTTTTTAAAAAAAGAAAAAAAAGAATTGTTATTCTATTAAAATATATGTATAAAGTGTATCATATTAGCAAGAGTAACAAGGAAAATAGAATAAATTTATATTGTATTTTATGATGAAAATCCTGAGGACTGTTCAAATCTCTAACACAGCACAGCAACACAGTCAAAAAAAATGAATGGTCAAAAAAATCAATAAAGCATAGAATCGCAATATTTTTCATGGCAATACTGTATCGATACACAGACGCTGAATATAGATCTATTATTATATTATATTATCAGTTTGTCTGGTTGACAATCCCATTTTGCAGCATTACAATTGAAGTGAGATAAACAGAGAAATTTATCTTTTTAGATAAAACAGATGTTGAGTTTTCCTTTGGGGTCCGTCCATCTTCGTCCGCTTATCCCGTATCAAAAACAAAACAAAAGTCCATGCACCTGTTTCTTTCTGCAGCATGGCCTACATCCTCCATCATTCCACCACCTTCCACGCCCACGGCGGCGGCTACCAGCAGATCGACGAGGGAGGCCAGAGCCCCGTCGCCCACGGCCACTCCCACACGCTCCTCGGTGGCCATAGCAACACCAGCGTCCGCGCCGCCTTCATCCACGTGGTGGGAGACCTGCTGCAGAGCGTCGGCGTCATGGTGGCAGCGATCATCATCTACTTGCGGGTCAGATATAGATCAGACACAGAAATGTCAGTTTGGTGATATTGGTGCTATAAATTAAATTTTTACTTACGATCCAATCGGCCCTGATGCAGTTCGACTCGAATAATCCTGGTTTGAGACAAGGTTTTGAGAGTTTTTGGAGCTTTTTTTTAATAAAATTCATGGGAATACACTGAACTTTGTTTGTATTAAAACTGAATATTCTCTGTATAAGAGGCCTACATCTTAAAATACGATGCAGGGTTCAAATAATGAGTAATTTTAAAAGCACCGGGGTAATCCCAAGTATTGTCTTGTTTACCATGAAAGGGTTAAATATTTCATGGGAGATGTTCCTTTTTCTTTTCCCTGGATACTTTAATGCCTGCTGAAAACACCGTCTGCCGACTCTTTAGAGTCACCACAGTCTACATCCACGACGTTCCACTTCTGGGATTGCTCCGGTGCCGCCGAAAATTCTGCCGGATTCATGCCTTTTTGCCAATTTCCATCTCCTTCCTCTGTCTTTGTGTTGGTGTTCTAACCTGCGGCTGATTTCTGAGGACTCTGGTTACCTGGTCCTCAGATCTCTGCAGGGTAAATCCAGACAGCTAGCTAGACTATCTGTCCAATCTGAGGACTATGGTTACCTGGTCCTCAGATCTCTGCAGGGTAAATCTAGACAGCTAGCTAGACTATCTGTCCAATCTGAGGACTATGGTTACCTGGTCCTCAGATCTCTGCAGGGTAAATCCAGACAGCTAGCTAGACTATCTGTCCAATCTGAGGACTATGGTTACCTGGTCCTCAGATCTCTGCAGGGTAAATCCAGACAGCTAGCTAGACTATCTGTCCAATCTGAGGACTATGGTTACCTGGTCCTCAGATCTCTGCAGGGTAAATCCAGACAGCTAGCTAGACTATCTGTCCAATCTGAGGACTATGGTTACCTGGTCCTCAGATCTCTGCAGGGTAAATCCAGACAGCTAGCTAGACTATCTGTCCAATCTGAGGACTATGGTTACCTGGTCCTCAGATCTCTGCAGGGTAAATCCAGACAGCTAGCTAGACTATCGTCCTATCGGAGTTTTTTCTCTTACGAGTATAATGCAGCGGCTCCATGCGGAGTTTAGCCCCGCCCATGGCGATTGTGATTGGTTTAAAGAAATGCCAATAAACCGGACCACGTTTTTGTCCCATCTCCTCCGCGCCGAAGCGTGAGGATGGTCCGGCATAGCGAGACTAGAGTCTCCATAACCTCTGTTCTCTTCTACAGCCCGAGTATAAAGTTGCAGATCCCATCTGTACGTTCCTGTTCTCCGTCTTTGTCCTCTGCACCACCGTCACCATCCTCAGAGACGTCTTCAGGATACTCATGGAAGGTACTTGACAATACTGATTTAACTGATTATTCTCTCATGAAAATGTTGTCTGATGCTCCGGGTTTTGATTCTTCCTTTTGATTCTGACTCTTTGAGGGTGGAGCTGAAATGGGTCACATGCTTCTTTTACATAAGAGGAACATTTTTATTTGCATTGCATGGTGTTTTACAGTTTTACCGGGCTTTTCCAACGTAAAATAAACTTTAGAGCGCGCCTTCTGTGCTCCATGGCAGAAACAGAAGAGGCGCCTGGAAGTACGGGGGCCACTACGGGAACTTGGAACCGACGATGGGATTCAAAATCTAATTTTCCAGACGATTACAGTAACAAAAGGAGTCCATTGGAATCCTAATTTTTGAAACGACTGCAAGTTGGATTCAGTTCTCGATGTCTAATCCTACTGATACTGATGGGGATACAAGCTTTTTGCACAAAGTTAAAAAGAAAAGACCATAACAAGCCTGATGGAGATGCAGAGATCCAAACACACAGCGGCCATTTCACCACCACAACAAAACTAGGACTTAGCAAAAAAAGAGTCCACAGACCGCTTTGCTCATCATTTCATCACAGATGGTCACATCCTGGGGACATCATACATTTTTTAAATTCTCTTTGCACATCACTGCACTGTGAGATGTAGAGATGTCCCAAACGTAGAACCCCGGCCCCGGGGCATCTTTCACAACATTTAGCAACAAACCTGTGGTGTCAATGAACATAATGGAATAAAATCCTTTTCATGCACTTCAGTCAAGACTTGAACACTTAATAATAATAATAATAATAATAATATATACGTATAATAATAATATATAAGTATACTTTACTAATCCCGCAAGGGGAAATTACAATGTTACACTCTGTTGTTATTACACACAGGCCTGAACTACACACACAAACACACGCTCAGTACCTATCTATAGTACCTATGCACTAATGAAGAGACGTCCGAGTGGGGGGGCTGTCAATGGAAAGGCACCCTGAGCGGTTTGGAGCCTTGCTCAAGAGCACCTTGGCAGTGCCCAGGAGGTGAACTAGCATCTCTCCAGCTACTAGCCCACCCCCATACTTTTGGTCCATTTGGGGACTTGAACTAGCGACCCTCGGGTTTGTGGACTCGCCAGACCCTCCTCCGCAGCGCTGTGGAGGAAGGTCTGACAAGGCGACAACCTGAAAAGTAATATGTGTCATATGGTGATACAAATCTTGCTGGCAAATAATTATACTACTGAAGTACATTAACATGTATAAAAATATCGCAACCAGGCTTTTATTATCCTCATAATATGAGGAATATTGTGTATTAATTGACGGCCTCTTGTTTTCCAGGCTCTCCTAAAGGCATCGAGTTTAACTCGGTGAAGGAGGTGCTGCTGTCGGTGAAGGCTGTGAAGTCTATGCACTCTCTGCACCTCTGGGCCCTGACTCTGGGCCAGGCACTGGTCTCGGTTCACCTGGCCATAGGTAACGTGACATACTGATCTATGACCGACAAGTGAGTGAGTATGAGAAAGGAAGAATACTATGGAAACTCTTCGGACCATTAAGGGTCTAAAGATAGAGGGGGGGTTGTACATTGTACAGATTGTTGTACAGGTAAAAGAAAATGTGTGATAGGTTCCAGAGGTGAAAATCCCACTCATTTTCTACATAAGGGGTTTTGATTATTAGCCATAATGTCTAAACCAACCAAGGTAGACTCACCGCGCGAGCTACAGGATTGTTGTAGAAGCCACAAGTCCGTATGAAGCAGGGGCGGAGCTAGAAGGGGGGCACGGGGTCCCCCCCACCATCCTGTTCTGCCAACTTTCCATGATGACTGTCGCTGCCCAATGTGAGGAGAGTGCAGATTTGAGTCGCGCGTGCCTCACTTAGCGACGAGTGAAGCTGTGAGTTGCACATGCGTCACTTTGTGACAAGTAGCTCATTAGATGCTAACGAGAGACTTCTGTAACGTCAACACAGTAAGAATGGACTTACTTAACCAAGTTGGTTCACTGCTAGCTTAGCTACAAGTTAGCATCAAACACAACAAAGGCTGTCAGTTGAGTGGTGTTTTGAGCTAACGCTAGCAATCAACCATAGATAGCTAAAACTTTTTTGAAATGATTCCCATCTTCTGTTATTGTTTGTAATGAAAAACGTTTATTATTTCATGGATTTCACAAATTTCAGTATGACACGTTATGTCGTAAACCGATTAAATCTGAGCATGCGCGTCTCACATCTGCACTCTCGTCACATCGGGCAGTGACAACGACTATCCACATTCTGTGTGAATCTACAGTGGGGCATTAGTACTTTATCCAGCCAAGAAGAGAATAATGTAGAAATGAGATAAAAGCAGATCAACAATGTAAAGCCGTCTCATAGTGTTCTTTTCTACTTCCTTACTTTGTGTCAGAGGAGGGTGCCGACGCTCAGTCTGTGCTGCAGGAGGCCACCCATCTGCTCAACACCAAGTTTGGTTTCCACAGCATCACCATCCAGGTGGAGCTCTACTCTGAAGACATGAGCCACTGCTCCCACTGCCAGGACCCCAGTGACTGATACGGGACCAGACTGGACCCAACATCCAGGACCATAGAGCGGCTCAGGCATTGTTTTTGCGTTCTCTCTGGGTGAGCTGGAGCAGTGAGAGCTGCACTCACAATGCAGCTTCCTGTTTTAAGGAGCCAAAAGCATTTTTTGGTAAATTTGTTGTATTGCTCATTAAGTCACAAGACAGCGAAATCATCCATGCGTTGGTAGTAGCATGCTGACGCTGGAGCTCCATGCTAACATTGAACTAATCCTTCAGTCCTCCCGTAAAAGTCCTAAAAATAAAAATAAAAATAAAAAAGGGGTTGTATGGAGCTTTTACCACATACTGGGAAAGGCGCTGGCTTGCAAAGAAATCTATCAAGAATTTAAAAAAAGAAGTAAGAGAACAAGAGTCCTAATGGTTTTTTTCTAAAAAATGATAGATAACAGAGCCATATAACCTCTCTCCATCTTACCTCACTGACATCTGAAATTCTGAGCCCAAACATAAGATTGCATTACAGTATCAACTTCTTTCCGCCATGTATTTCCTATGTGTACTTACATTGTCCAAATGTTTCCAGCAATGTTCAAACCCAGATCAACCTGTCATTTTCCATTAAAGGTAATGCTCCGTTGCCGTTGGCGTCAAACCCCTTATGTCAGCGTTGTGGCCGTCTGCCAGCTGTCATACATTCACTTCTTATTCCGTTTTAAGGCACATTTTTAAGATCCACCTTTTAGATTTTCGAGATCCACCTTTTAGATCTTGGTGATCTATTTTAGTCATGGGACATCTGGATCTTACGTTATCAGAGAAACAACACAGACAAGCCCAACAGCATTGGAGAAACAGTATTTTAAAGCAAAACTGCTTTATCCAGTGTTTTTACCGCTTTTAAAAAGAGGATTCTGCATGATAATTTGACTTCTGGTAAAAACGTCCTGAACGATGAACGCTGAAGGAATCCTAACTGGGAGAAGCTCGTTGCAAGCTTCGTCTTTTGTTATTGTTTTGATTGCAACAGGAAATTACATATTGTACGTTTTAAGATGGATGAGAAAAACTTTCGATAACAGTGAAATATCGTTCACCAGACTCGCTCTCTAGCTCGCGGCTAGGTTACGCTACAGACCGTTTTACTAACTCAATAACAGTGTTGATTAAGAACGAGTGCATTTTACTTGCACTTAAATGTCCAGACAAGAAGTTCTGGGTAATACGCCAACATAAAGTTGGCATTATTACCAAACCAAGAAGAGCAGCAGGCGTCCATCTTGAATGAGCACCCTTTTGAAAGTAGGAAATAGGACACGGATACAGTAAGCCAGAATGGTTTTTATGTTTTGTTTGACTTCTAGATTACTCAAACTTTCAAATAATATACAAAAGGTTTATATTTAGGGTCTACTATTTACAGTCTCTCCCAATGGGATGAAAGGAGCTGCTGCTGGTTGAAATCACTGCCTGATTTGTAGTATTTCCTGTAAATTAAGGAAAACTGCCAGATATAGGACCACATATACGTACAGTACTTTACTAATTATTTCCTACTGTAACTTCAAGGGTCTAGGATTCTTTATCGTCATTCTGTCATGTCTACATATAGAACAGAAGGAAGTCCTCAGGTCTCGGCATGATGTTGTAGTATTAAATACATAAATAAATACCATAAATACACATTACAACAGACACTAACATCCTACTAATAAAATCCTGTATAACAATGCAGGAAAAACCATAAAGCAACAATGCATATACAGTATATAATAAAAACAGCACATTATGATGCAGAAGGCATCTTCCCTGATAATACTTCTTATAAACCATAGTAATGCTAAATGCTAATATATTAGCATGGAGCCCCTGATGTCATGTCATGCCAGGGACACATGGACGACTTTACCAAAGACCAGACACTTACTCTACAGCTCACCACCATTTTTGTTTCGTTACCCTGCTTCCCGCTAAAAGACATGAATCTGTCAAAAATCACATTTTGGAAGAGTTTAATTGCAGAAAAAGAGTATTTCTTGCCATAAACTCATTGCAGACATCAATACTTATACCAATACTTATAAAACTTGTCTTTTAAGGGAGAAAAGCATAAATAATAGCTTTCTAAAATTGTAAAAAAAAAAAAAAGAAAATTCTCTAAAAAAATAGCTGGCTAATTGGTCAATGTCATAATAAGCCAATGAAAATTGGTTAAGTATGAGATGATTAACTGTTTGAAACCGTTTTTGATGCATTTTAATTCACGAAAAAAATGCAAGCTTTGTTTCCAAGTGGATCTGAAACAGCAGCTATCAAAATGAATAAGAGACCGATGGATACAACAAGTGATAGTCATGGCGTTAGTGTCAATTTGTTACACATAAAGTAAGATATTTCCAATGTTATGGACCTGCAAACCTTTTGATTTGGAGGCAAACTAAAGCGTTATGTCCTTTAAGGTAGAAAAGTGTTGTTTAGGTGCAGTTCAACCCTCACACTGGTCTTAAAACCAACAGTACCGAACCAAAACTGTGCTACTACTACCTTTATACATTTACTGCACTGTACAAGTGTCTGTCTTATATCTAATAATGCAGCTAAATGTTAACTTGACCTATCTCTCTACTGTACTGTACTTTGTTTTATCACATCAAGCCAAAGATGAGGAGTCTCCATGTCAGAGGGTCAGGAAAAGATGATTTTAGATTAGCGGACGTGTAGATCTGAGCTTTACATTACAGTACAGGACATGGAAATGTTGTTTAAGATACTAACAGCTTTGAAACTGAACTCGTTCAGGGCTATTTTTTGGTGGTAGTTTCTTTGACAATTTTGTTGTGTTGCAGGAATCCTTGGTTTCACTTGTCTTTACGCTCAGTTATGTATTTAATGTGCGTTATGGTGAGTCAGCCTGAAGAAGCATTTAGTTATTTACACTGTCAGACATTCAGGTCTGAGGGCAAAAAAATGAGTCCTTCAGTCGGACAATTAGTTTCACATCCATCCATCCATCCATCCATCCATCCATCCATCCATCCACCCCCCCCCAGTCTGGGGGCCCTGGAGCAAGCTGGACTTTCAAATTAAAAGCCCTCAAAAAGGTAACAGGAGCTTGCGGCTGGGCCAACTCGCTTAAAAAATCTCAATTACTTTTTTTTCTCTACACAGCACACACATCTGTTGAATGACACCTCAACTCCCTCTCTGCGCACTTCAGCTCATGTAAATCCTGACACTATAACTCCCATTTAACCCTTGTGTTGTCTTCCCGTCAAATTTGACAATCAACACTTTTGTTGACACTTTTTAATCAATGTTTTTTACTTTTTCTTACGTTTTTGTCCCTTTTTTCAATGCCTTTTCAGTGTTTGTCTCTGTTTTGACATTTAACACTACATAACACTAACTTATTAACTTTAGTTTTACAGTTATTTTTGGAATTTATGGTCAATAAACTTAATTTTATAGGAAATTATACCTAATGCTTGAGTTAGAAAAGCAGAAATTAGGAATTATTGAGACTAAAATTAAAGGAATGGATGTTGATGATAATCACAGACTGGAATATGTCAACTTTTACTCAATACTATTTCAAAAACACTTCCATTTGTTTTACAATGCTATAAAATTGAATAAGACGCCCCAAAATTAATGAAAGTAGAGATTTGTACTTGGCAAAGAGCGTTGTGTGGAATCAATCATGTTATTTTGGGGAATTAAAAAGAACATTGATATAGGACAACATGAGGACAACATGAGGGCAACATGGGGACAACATGAGGGCAACATGAGGGCAACATGAGGACAACATGAGGACAACATGAGGACAACATGAGGACAACATGAGGGTTAACACCATTCATTGCTTACACTATACTTTTCTACAACTCTTCATACTTCTTTATACAAAGTTAAGGCAGCATTCCCAAGAAGCTCACTGCCATCTATGCAGCAACACATAAAGCAACAGCTTCAAGTCAAGCTTCCCGCTTTTCAAGCTATGCACTTCCTTCTGCTCCATGAATCACTGCAGCTCAGCGTCAGCCTTTCAGCAGCCAGCACCCCCATGGTCACGGTGTCAGTACCATCATCAGCATTTCTGGGGACCACGAAAACCAGCCAGTTTTGGTCGGTATTAGTCAATGCTTTGGATTAAACAGAATCCTTTTGTACCCATGTGAAGCGCCAAGAAGCCAGTTGACATGCGTGTAATGTTTCTCAGCTACAGTAAGTGTTGATGTCATTAGTTGCTCTGAAAGAAAGGACAATTGTGCATTGCCAACGCCTACTCGTCGGCCATTCTGATCCAAATACTTGCATGGTTGTTAGCTGTTATTCAATATCATGTACAATAAGAAGTTTCTCGTTCAACTGCCAATCAAATGTTGATACGCCATGCGGAGGATTAATCAAAGAAAAGATATCGTCTTTCAAATTCTATATTTTCACCAATTTTTAAGGAGATCCTGTATATTTAAATACATGTATCTTTTTGACATAATGCAAACTGAGACTATACACTCACCGGCCACTTTATTAGGTACCCCATGCTAGTAACGGGTTGGACCCCCTTTTGCCTTCAGAACTGCCTCAATTCTTCGTGGCATAGATTCAACAAGGTGCTGGAAGCATTCCTCAGGGAGTTTGGTCCATATTGACATGATGGCATCACACAGTTGCCGCAGATTTGTCGGCTGCACATCCATGATGCGAATCTCCCGTTCCACCACATCCCAAAGATGCTCTATTGGATTGAGATCTGGTGACTGTGGAGGCCATTTGAGTACAGCGAACTCATTGTCATGTTCAAGAAACCAGTCTGAGATGATTCCAGCTTTATGACATGGCGCATTATCCTGCTGAAAGTAGCCATCAGAAGTTGGGTACATTGTGGTCATAAAGGGATGGACATGGTCAGCAACAATACTCAGGTAGGCTGTGGCGTTGCAACGATGGTCAATTGGTACCAAGGGGCCCAAAGAGTGCCAAGAAAATATTCCCCACACCATGACACCACCACCACCAGCCTGAACCGTTGATACAAGGCAGGATGGATCCATGCTTTCATGTTGTAGACGCCAAATTCTGACCCTACCATCCGAACGTCGCAGCAGAAATCGAGACTCATCAGACCAGGCAACGTTTTTCCAATCTTCTATTGTCCAATTTTGATGAGCTTGTGCAAATTGTAGCCTCAGTTTCCTGTTCTTAGCTGAAAGGAGTGGCACCCGGTGTGGTCTTCTGCTGCTGTAGCCCATCTGCCTCAAAGTTCGACGTACTGTGCGTTCAGAGATGCTCTTCTGCCCACCTTGGTTGTAACGGGTGGTAATTTGAGTCACTGTTGCCCTTCTATCAGCTCGAACCAGTCTGGCCATTCTCCTCTGACCTCTGGCATCAACAAGGCATTTCCGCCCACAGAACTGCCGCTCACTGGATGTTTTTTCTTTTTCGGACCATTCTCTGTAAACCCTAGAGATGGTTGTGCGTGAAAATCCCAGTAGATTAGCAGTTTCTGAAATACTCAGACCAGCCCTTCTGGCACCAACAATCATGCCACGTTCAAAGTCACTCAAATCACCTTTCTTCCCCATACTGATGCTCGGTTTGAACTGCAGGAGATTGTCTTGACCATGTCTACATGCCTAAATGCACTGAGTTGCCGCCATGTGATTGGCTGCTTAGAAATTAAGTGTTAACGAGCAGTTGGACAGGTGTACCTAATAAAGTGGCCGGTGAGTGTATATGGACCCAATATAAAAACAAAGTGAATGTAATAAAGACAAAAGCATTTTACTGTACTTGCATACTGACGTTCTCCTTTACAGGCTGCCGTGTTAAACTGGAGTCACAATTTTTCTTTACAGTTAAATTCATTCCAGAAAAAACACAGTTCCTGTTTATTCACTATGGAAGTCTAATGTCTGAGAATGCTCTCGTGTTGTGCTTTAGCTGTCCGTGACAATTATTCCTCGTGTGACTGTTGTAAACATGTCAAAAATTGTGTATTTTCTGTGTATAATTTTTGTGTATACATGTGTAAATACATTTTCCTCCCTTGCACAATCAGTCCTATTTGTCTATGTGTTATGGTCACATCTGTGATGTTTGATATTTCATTTTTATGTGTGGCAAGTGTTTTTTTGTAAAGTGAAATAAAAGAATGCAGATGATGGAAAGAGGCTGGATTATTATTCTGGAGATGTCCAGTAACTCAGTGTAGCAGAACACTTGCTACGTACTTGCTACATACAGTATAGATCAGTTTCATTTTAGATGCAAACTTCTTTTTTATAAATAAAAATGACATTCTTTATTGCCACATGGTTTAAGTTTATATCACTTATCCAGTTCCAACAGGCCATTAGACACTTTATTCACTTGCAAAACAATTGTCAAGGATTGTTGACCAATCACAAACAGTAGCTGCTCATGGGAAGGCGTGTAAATAGCACGCCACTTAAGGACACTTTGCGTGTTATGTCAAGGTATTTTGCATGTCATTTAAAGCTTTAGTGCTTTTTCATATTAATGAACGTCGGGCTGTACGATATGACCTAAAATCAAAATCACGATTAATTGCACATTTTACCTCGATAACGATAATTAATGATGTTGTTCTAAATCATCTTTCCTGAAGCCAAAATGTTTCCAGATGACGGACCCTGCGGTTTTTTTGGGCAGAAGTTGCTGACTCAGCTGACTCAGACTCGGTGTTAGAGTTTTCCTCCATTATGATTTCCATGCGGCTGACTGATCCGGGCGAAGTCACGTGGAGAAAGTAAGCCTATCAACAGAAATACATTTTCAAAATTATCGTTACGAGAAAAATACGTCGATAACAGCTTTAGAATTTCGGTGTTGATACATGTTCAATTAATCGTCCAGCCCCAGATGAACGTCTGTTACATTCAAGCCATCGCCAATTGAGTTGCTACAAAGCTGATGAAGACCTCAGCTCCACACAACTCTCCCTGGATCTCTGCGTGTTCAGGAGATTGGGTCGTCCGCTGACTTTGCTGACTTCTGAAGAGTCCATCATGTTTTAACCCTCGTGTTGTCTTCCCATCAAAATTGAAAATGAACATTTTTGTTGACGCTTTCTATCGATGTTTTTAACTTTTTCTTACATTTTTGTCCTTTTTTTTTTCAACTCTTTTGATGCTTTTTTTCAATGTTTGTCACTTTTTTTTTGACATTTTTAACACTAAATAACATCAACTTATTAATTTTAGTTTTACAGTTATTTTTGGAATTTATGGTCAATAAACCTCATTTATAGGAAATTATACCTAATGTTTGAGTTATAAAAGCAGAAATTAGGAATTATTGAGACTAAAATTAAAGGAATGGATGTTGATGATAATCACAGACTGGAATATGTCAACTTTTACTCAATACTATTTCAAAAACACTTCCATTTGTTTTACAATGCTATAAAATTGAATAAGACGCCCCAAAATTAATGAAAGTAGAGATTTGTACTCGGCAAAGAGCGTTGGGTGGAATCAATCATGTTATTTTGAGTAATTACAATTCACAATTCAATTTGACCCGAGGACAACATGAGGGTTAATCCTCCGTGTCCTCCTTGGCTACTAGCACCTGCGTTGAGTAGGGATGGGGGCGATTCGCAATCATGGAAGGCTTGTATCATGTGGACGCACCGATAGTTTTGTCTATCCCTTTAATAGAATTCCTCATGGGGAGCTTTAACGCTCCGTTCTCATTCCCAACTCATTGGTTTTAAACACGTGGTTGACGTTAATAAAAAATAAAAAACTACTCGGTAAGGTTCAGGAAAAGATTGTGTTGTGGGTTAAAATGAGTAAGTTGGTTACCAAATGAAGTTACATGAAAAAGTTGATTCCCATTCATCCACCTCGTCCTCCTCCTGAAGCTCTTCATACAACGACACAACAATATATGTTTTTAGAGACTAAATGTCATCAAAAAAGCAACAAAAACAAAAACATAACAAGGGAAGTGGGTTTAAAAGATTTGGTGATACCAGGCCGGTTCTGGGGCTTTCGGTCCTATTACATGATCTTCATCAGCAGATAGACTTGTACAATGTTCAAATCAATTTAATTTCCTCAGTACTTTGGGAAAAAATATACAATTTCAACATTTGAACACCTAATGTTTTAGACTCCGCTGAGTGAACTTTCACTCTCGACTTTATTTCATATTGATTCAAATATTTTTCTGTTACAAAAACATTTATTATATGTGACATTTCAAAAATAACAAAATAGGAAAACAACAAAAGAGTAAGCGCTGTACAGTTTGATGCCTTTATGATCATTATTACTCAACATCATTCTGAAACTGCCGATGAGATTTGGAATTGAAAGAAACTAAACAAGTTTGACATTTTAAACCCCTAATTTAACTTAGAGGAAAACACGCTTTACACAACCTCTAAAAAAGAGACAGCTGCAGCTGTAAACAGCAGGGACACTTTCTAATTTCTTTTGTAGACACTGAACAATAAATTAAGTCATGTCACAGTGCAGCTGTTCTAATTCTTAAATAACTAATCAAAACCTTTGAATCAGAACAACAGCAGGAATATATATGTCCAACAAGTAAATAAATGAATAATGAAAACTCCTACAATCTGTCATTTATAAAGATTACATCCAGCTGTTGCAATTAAAAAAAGGTTCAAGTATTTCCCCTCAGTTACAGCCTGAGATGTTCTTGACATGATACAAGAGAAAATTAGCAATTACAAATAGCTTTAAAAGGAGTAGTTCACTCAAAAACTATATAGATTGTATATACAGTAGTACTCACCTCTTGCTTCTCTCTCTTTGGTCCCAGAAAAAAAGTTCTCTTTAGCAAATGGCTTTCAGGATAGGGGAGCCCCGAAAAATGAAAACATTTCTTTTAAAAAAACGGCAAAAGAGGTTATAAAGCGCCGAAAAGACGTCCTGTGGAGCATTATCCGAGTGTCTTGTATCCATTTGTGGAAATCCAAACAACTATTTTTGCTGAACTATTGCTGAACAACGCATTTCCCAGTCACCAAAAGGTAATTCAAATATGCTTTGTTTAGCAATAGTTTGGCAAAAACACAGTAGTTGTGTTTGGATTTCAGTGTTTGGACACTTAGATAATGCTGCACAGGAAGGAGCATTTTGTCGGACGCTTAATGACCTGTTTTCCCGTCTTCATGTGGGAGCCTACAGGGACGTTAGTACTGTCAACTATTCATATATTTTGTTTGGGTGAACTATTCCTTTATAGATACAATGTTTCCCAGCTGGCGGTTGATGTTTTGAAACTTATGGGGTCAAAATTAGAAAGTGTATCTTTAAGGCACTGTAAAAAAAAAAATAAATAAAAAAATAAAAAAGTAGAAAATAAAAAAGAAAAAAGAAAAAGTCCGCTCGTTGCTGCGGACACAAATGAACAAACTGTGGAATGTCTTGCGGATTACAAAATAATAACTTTGCTAAAATAAGTTACGAGAAAAGGCCTGAAGGCTTTAAATTTACCCAGTTTCTCAACTTTTGCAACTCAGTCCTTCATATCTTTCATGTTGTGATCAGAAACACTGTAGCTTGGATTTCTGCACCAACTAGTGACATATAGAAAACAAATGAGTAATGTCTGCTTTGCCTTAGAACAACAGAAGTAGAGAAGAATAGGATGCCTGTTGTTGGTACTTTGAATATATTCATTTTTTTAGAATAACAAACAAAAGCTTCAAGTCTGTCGCATCTGTAACCACACCCTAAAGTGATGTCCCATTGTACCGACACACCCTGAAGTACACGTCTACATCGTTGTACGCAACTGTAACCAATAGTCAGCAAAAACAAGATTTTTTTTAATCGCCATCAATCAAAAAAACTAGAGATTACTGTTCCTGAGAGAAGTTGGTTTTATAGCTGATAATTAAAATTTCAAGTTGTTGTATATATACAGTAGAATGGATATATTGCCATGTTTGCAATTTGTATGCCAAATAAGAGAAACTGGAGCAACTGAAAACCCCACTTGACCCATTTGGAATCAATACTCTCAATAATAAAGGTGGAAAATGCTAATAGGGATATTTTTAAGGAAGGCACTAATTGCCAGCTCCTGAAACTTCTTGGAAGCACATAAACTGTAACTCTAGATAATAATTTGGTGCTATGTATAATGTGTTCAGTCTGTGGGAACTGAAGCTTCAGAGTGTGGAGGTGGTGAGGTTATAGATGGAAACTCTTACCTGTGGTTCTCAATTAACCTGGAGCAAATCCAGGCAGAATTAGAACAACAGGGTCAGAGTTCACGAAAGAGTATTATTGATACTGCTGTTGAAGAAATGCCACAAAACCTGCAAATCAACCATTGTTTGATATCATTGCTGGCCTTTGAACACTTCAAACTGGATTAAACCCAGTTGAAAAACAGCAAATGTATACAGTATACAGTATGAGCTGATGAAATATGTAAAGTTCTTTTTTTATCATTCTTAAAAAAAACTTTTTGCAGGCTTTGTGTTTTTGTGATCCACCTTGTGATTCTGTTGTGTACTCTTGCTATAGCTCGTCTGTCACAGTGTGGTTGGCCTCCTTCTGCTCTTTCGGAGAGTACAGTGCGTTGAACTGGGCCTGGTTCTCGCTTATTATCTTCTTGGCGTGAGAGCTGATCATAGTCCTCAGACAGTTTAGTCTGACCAGCCCCGTCTGGCCCGCGGACACCACCCAGGTATGGCAGCACATGTTCGGGTTAAAACGCACCTGAGGAGAGGAGGAAGATGATTTTACAAAACAAATAAAAAGATTTGCTCACACTATCTTCAGCTTACAATAAAGGGTTAGGTCCACATGTGAAAGATGTACGGTATTTGAGATCTGAGTTTGAAGTCAGAATCCTGAGAATAAAGTTAGAATTCTGAGATTAAAGTCAGAATCCTGAGAATAAAGTTAGAATTCTGAGATTAAAGTTAGAATTCTGAGAACAAAGTTAGAATTCTGAGAATAAAGTTAGAATTCTGAGATTAAAGTTAGAATTCTGAGAACAAAATTAGAATTCTGAGAATAAAGTTAGAATTCTGAGATTAAAGGTAGAATTCTGAGAACAAAGTTAGAATTCTGAGGACAAAGTTAGAATTCTGAGAACAAAGTTAGAATTCTGAGATTAAAGTTAGAATTCTGAGATTAAAGTTAGAATTCTGAGAACAAAGTTAGAATTCTGAGGACAAAGTTAGAATTCTGAGAACAAAGTTAGAATTCTGAGAATAAAGTCAGAATTCTGAGATTAAAGTCAGAATTCTGAGATTAAAGTTAGAATTCTGAGAATAAAGTCAGAATTCTGAGATTAGATTAAAGTCAAAATTCTGAGATTAAAGTTTGAGTTCTGAACTCAATACATTTTTTCACATTTGGCCCTAATCCTCTTCCGTAGCCGCTGGTCACCAGAGGTCAGCTCCAATATTTTCAACCTGGTTCATAGTCTCATAACTGTCAAGTTAACTTTGTGCCTGCCACCTTCTGTTATAGATTCTGCAAACTAAAAATCTCTACCGTGTCAGAAA
Organism: Etheostoma nigrum; assembly: GCA_029931835.1. Taxonomy (NCBI): domain Eukaryota; kingdom Metazoa; phylum Chordata; class Actinopteri; order Perciformes; family Percidae; genus Etheostoma; species Etheostoma nigrum. The sequence goes on from CM057254.1 coordinate 2,826,142, forward strand.
GAGCTGTCTGACGGCAAGGTAAAGCTAGGGAATTAGTGTTAATATAGTGTGCACTTAAACGGACACTGATATTTTTAAGTGGGAATTTTTTTCTTAGGTGTAAAATGCGTTTTGCTGCTGCCCCACAGCAGTATGTTGCTTAGTTTCCTTGTTGGTACTTCAGTCTGCTTCTCTAAACTGACGGTGTGCCGATGGCCTTCTACTGTACATAATACACTGACTATGGAGAAGGAGCTCAGACAACCACACCCCTATCTATCCCTTTAATAACAATGAAAGCCACAGTTTAAAAACGTTTAGCTTTCAGCATTTTAACCGTTTTTCTGTGTCAATGTTTACTGTATTTGTATGTACTGTATGTACTGTATATCTGTGAGGCGCTGTACAGACTGTGAAAACAAATTTCCCCAGTGGACAAAAACGACTATGTATCTTTCTTTAAGTGTAGTGTTAACTAGCGTCACATGCAGTGATGCTTCTGTTGCCTTTAATGTCCGATTCGGAGCACCAGAGTGCAACGCAGATATTTAAGTGGCCGGGTGATGAGGCACTGAAATCTGCGTTGTCATTCGTTCCGGGGAAATCCAAGGTCAATTATAAACCGGGTTTTCGGTACCCAACTCTACGTAATACATCTACCATAGATACCATTTCCCTTTAAGCCTTAAGAGCAAGGACAGGCATAACTCTGTGTCATCAGCGTAATATGTTTGTGGAAGATGTCGCACTGAGCCAACGTGTACAAGCTGAAGATCAATGGAGTATTGATCCCTGAGGGACTCCACATATCATGTCAGCGTTGCTAGACTACTTTTACTTCTACTTGAGTTATTGTTATTATAAACTAATAATACTTTTATTTATGTCGTTTTTTTTGTCCTTTTCCTGTCCTCTGTGAGTGACTCAGCTGTAGCTCTCAGCGAGTCAATCATCACTGCACCCTTCTTCCTTTCTTTACTGCTGCTTATCTATCCCTCTCTCCATCACTATAAATCCTCCTGGTGTGCCTCTTCTTTTTTATCTTTCCTCTTACTAATCCATTTATCCCCTTCAGACACAAAGGCCAGTCAGAAATCCAGAGGCGTTTTGTTTTGGAGATTGTCCCATGAAGTGCCCGTCCATCATCTCAGCCCACAGGGCACAGCAACACCCTCCACTCTGGCCGTCTTAAAATTAAACACATCAAATCCTCAAATGGCTGCTTTTCATTTCCCCCCTCCCTCCTTCCACCGAGGGTGACATTTTTCTCATTTTACACATCATTACATTCAGCCCGTCTTCATAGCTGCCCATCAGAGGAGGAGAAAGAACAGGGAGGAGGCTCTTCTTCCCTCTCTCACCTGCTTTCTCTTTCATTCTAGCGTTTATCTTTCTCGACTCTCCTTCCTTACATTGTGTTGGAGCAGGAGACTGATGATTCCTGCACTCCTGTGTGTGTGTGTGTGTGTGTGTGTACCTTGTGTAGTGCAACTATTGGCAAGTCATCCAGGTTCAGCTTTCTCTTCACCTCAGTGTCTTTCATGTGTTTCCACACAGCTTGCTTCTCGCTTTCTTTGAAGGTCCGCTGGAAGCCAGAAGACAGGATTATTATGATGATGACACAGACACACACACACACACACATATATATATATACATATATATGTGTGTGTGAGTTAAAAAAAAAAAAAGGTTGCCAGCGAGAGAATTTGAACTTTTGTCTGTTCTAAATAAATGAAAAGAAACGCATCCTTATTCATTTTGGTATTTTACTGCTGTACCAAACTCACATTTAATCATGACCCCAAAACTATGAATCCTTACTTTTGTGTACCATTAAACCCCATATTTGAGATTTTGAGTCCAAATGCAACTTCAACGGCTTTTCACGGATACAATTTAACATAAAAAAAGGCAGCATACTGCAAGATATCAAGAAAAATGCCAAAAAATACACAATTGTTTCCTAAACGTGGGCTAGGTTTCAATTGAAATCGTTGTATACTAGACCTGATGATATCCATGTTTTTGCATAAATGACAAAACCTGTTTTTACACAATGGCTCACTTTCCCCCCCATTTAGCAACCGGTGTAGTCAGAAGGGAAACAGACTTGTAACATTAAAGCAGAGAGGGCAGTTCAACGCTGATTTTAAGCAGGAAGTAAAAAAGGCTACAAATGTGAGCAGGCATCAATGCCTTGTGTGTATGCTTCTGAAACTACCCACCATATTAAAGTCTGTATAGAGGAGGCAGTATCTCTTCACAGCCTCTTTGTACGTCTGCAACCGCAGAGGGAGATCTTTATCCCTTCTACCTCTTTCTCCTCCTTCTCCATTTCTATTATTGTTTTCATTCTCTCCTTCAGATTCAGCATCCGGTCCTTCTGTCTCTCCTCCTTCCTTCTCTTCAGCAGCATGTCCGTCCTCCACTCCTCCTGTCTCTGGATTCTCTTCTTCACTTGTACCATGAGGCAATAGAGTTGTAATGTAGACAGGCTGAAGACACAGTGTGAGGGGAACAAGGACTGTTAGCCTGTCTTCACATCCTTTAAACAAATACAGTAATGCAATTTCTCTGAAAAGCATTCCCTAAATTGTAAAATGAAGGTTTTGGCAGCAACGTAACATCAAATTACAACAAATATGAATAGTAAACTTACAAAACGTCTCTCTATTGTGCGTTTGAGGTATTGAGGAGTGAAGCATATCTGAGGTAAGAGGGAGAAGATCACCTCACCAAAGCTGTCTGCTGTCACCACACTGTTCATCCAGTCAGTGAAAGACAAGGACTGCAGTGAAACAGAAAACCATCATCAGCTTTAAAACATCAGTTATGTCGCTTTGTATGACTGTTTAATTTGGGACTTTGCTGACCTACAATGTAGAATAATTGTCTAGATTTTTTACAAAGAATTACACTGTACAGTGTAAATTGAGTGAGATTTATAAGCTGTGTTTGAAGATGTATGTCTTCAGTTGGAACCAATGGGCTTGGGTCTGAGTGCCACAGACAAGGCAGGGAAGTCAGGAAAGTATTGAGAGGAGCTAATCACACAAAGCTAGTTTGTTTTGATATTTCCATGGGAGATTTGACAATTAGAAAAATACACATCAATGCCAGCCTTATCATTTTATGGTCTGGGTCAAAACTGACTAAGGTGTTCTGGTCCCATGTACATTTAGTGTCTAAAGTGTGTGTTATGAATCTATCTTGTGCTCCATGGCTGATTTACAGGACGTCAACGGCGATGAAGATTACGGCACACTCACCCACACAGTGCCTGTCCGAGGAATTGCGAAGACGGGGCGCATGCTATGGTCAAAGTAATGTACTCCCTGTGAAGCATACCTAAAATAACAAAAAAATAAAAATCACGGTATGAAACATTACAGATGTCCTTCCTAGGAGTTACTCTGTGGACATTATGACAGGGAAAAACAGAGGAGGTGTCTCACGGTGCATAGGCGTTCTCCTGGGCCAAAAGGAGGCCAGGTCCATTCAGGGGCCAATAGATCTCATTGGTTAGATAGCGTTTCTGCACGGTGATGGGATCATGGAGCCTCCTTAGATCCCATGTCTTCACATAGCGGTCTTCTCCGGCTGTCACCAACAGGTATCTTGAAGAAAAAGAGAAAGAGCTTGTTGCCGGTGTCCATTTTATATTGAAGACATGTTAGTAGTTGGCCGACCTAAACAGCATTTCAAAAATCCAATATTGGCATCTTATTTAAATTTTTTAAAAAGATATAATGTCTCAAACGTGTTGACCTATGTTACATATTTGGTTGAGCCGTGTGCTAACATTATCCCAAATGTTTCCAACAATGCTCAAAACCAGAGAAATCTCTTCTTTTTTTAAAGATTATGTTTTGGGAATTTTAGCCCTTTATTTATAGGACAGCTGAAGACATGAAAAGGGGAGAGAAGGGGGGGGGGGATGACATGCAGCAAAGGATCGCAGGTCGGATTCAAACCCGTGGCTACATTCAAAACATATCTTCTCTCTTCCTAGATGACGGTTTGGGTAAAAAAAATAGACAATAAAAGTAGAAATAGAACAGAGAGAGGGGTGATATCTCTTTCAACATGGCTGTGTAATTAAAAAGCAGTGATCCAGACAAGATATGTGTCCTTTCCAAGTGTCTGCCAGGAGGGCGACTGTCTTTGGAGGATTAATCTTCGTAGTCACCTACGTGGCTGGACTTTAGGTTAATAACTTCTATATCTGCCTTTACAGAAAATCAACTCAAATGTGTTATGCATAAATGATAAATAATGGACAAAAGAACATGGTTGTTCATCAAATTAGTCTCTGATCTGCCAATTGAGGGTTACTTTTATCTGACTCAAAAGACTCGTCACATACAAGCAATCCTCACTAACTTTTTAATGCACGACATAACAGCCAACAGATTCACTTTGTAGTTTGATTAACTCACAAAATAAACTGTGATGGAGCGGATACAATCTAAAAATGAGAGGGCTGCTAACAGCACTGATGCCCTCAATTTTATGGGGGACCTTTGGGGACAGAGCAGTTTTAAAGACGGGATATTTTAAGTTTTAAAATGGTGTCATTGTTGCAATGGGGTGTTCTGGCTCAAACCCTGTTGAACTAATGCATAGGTTTAAAACTGATGTAGGAGAGCATCAGCAGAGATTAAAGGCTGATGCTGACATCTCATATTTTGAGCTGTTGGTCAAGACGCATTCACAAAGCATTTCTAGAAATCTGATCTCAGCATGTTTCTAATAACTGACTTACATCACATTATACCAAAAGCCAAATAATAATAATAATAATAACATTATTAGGTGGGTTGTCAGCACCTTAAAAAGATGATAATGCAGATGTTTTTCCTTACCGTGAATGTCTACAATACAATACTACAGGGGGGGAAACTCCCTAATATCAGAGGTAGAGGACACTCTGAATGGCCAATATCAGTTTTTTAATTAAAAACCATTGCTTTAGTCCTTGTCCCGACTTGCACAGTGTATCAGTGAATCCTTGTATCCTTGTAGACATAGGTGATGTAAATGACCTCTCCATCTTCCTCCTCATCTACACGTACATCAGCTGAGTAATGGAGCGGAGAAAAACTTAAGAGGGATGAAACTGTCTTTCCGAAGGTTTAAGTGAAATGTTGAGCTATGACCTTTTATCCCACACTGAATATTGGCCAGTCATTGTTCACTATAGTCAGTCATATACATGCAGAATTTAGGAATACTCACATCTAGAAAATTGAACAAGAAATTATCCAAATCAAAGTCAAGTTCCCCCCCCCCCTGCACTTTGGGCTGTATTCTCTGAAGGAGTTATTCCTAGCAGGAAGTTTTATAGGGAAGATCTTACGCGAGGCCATATAAGGTTAGAGTTGGTGTTAGGCTTGCACGATTGGGGGAAAAAATCACTATTTATTAGCTTAGAATTGATATCACGATTCTCTGCCAAGTTTAATGTTTATTGCACACATAAACCATGACAAAACAAAACAAATTGGCAGAACCAAACATAGATTTTTTTTGGCACCTATGGCACATTGCGCATTACCACAAGCCTGTAAACTTAGAGGCTTCAATGAAGAGAAGGGAGAGCAATGCAGCGCTTGGGAGCGCATTAAAGAGCATTAAAGAGCCCATATTCTGCTCCTTTTCAGGTTCATAATTGTATTTTGAGGGTTAGGAATCACCAGAATCAGATTATATGGTTTCATTTTAAAAAACACCATATTTTTGTTGTACTGTACATTGCTGCAGATCCTGTTTACACCCTGTGTGTTTGGGTCTCTGTTTTATCTCCAGAGTGAGACATCTCACTTCTCTACTATCTTTGTTGCTGCACATGCTCAGTAGCTCGGTAAGATCACATCAGCTAGATAACTGTTTCTCCAGCTTTGGGAAGTCCAAGGCAGGATCAGCTGGGAGACTTCTTCTAGACCAGGGACACTTGTGAACAGGGACAGGAAGTAGAACAGGGACAGGAAGTAGCTCTTTTGGAGATTATGGTCAACTAGTGTGTGTTGTAGTAGTGTTTTGCCATTGAGATAGAAATATCTCAATAACATAGAAAGCCGTGCAGATGTTGAACAGCTCACCCGGAGACTGAAGACAGAGGACATTCAGAAACCGGATCTCACTCAAAACAACATGAATAGTTTTTATACCAAGTTTGTATGTGTGTGGAAGCACCAGAGAACACCCAGAAAAAGTGATATTAAAACCTATTTTATACATTATTTTTAATTTTTAACTCACAGAAGAAAGTAGTAGTGTTTGTTGTGATGCAGTCGGCTCGTAAAATTAAAAGAGAATCAAAGTCATTAAAAAAAAAGTTATTTAAAAATGTAATCATGAATAGGGTGAATCGAGATCGCTATTTTATAACGATTAATCGTGCGGGCCTAGTTGGTGTTGACTACCAGAGAGATACGTGAGGTCACCTTATCTGAGTGGTGCCAGCTTAGAAAGTACGTGGCTGCATGCCTGGCCTTGTACTCTACATTTTGAATAAGTGCCTGAACACACTGGTCCGAGGGCATTTCTGCAAAACTTAAGCACAGTTTTCAGCTTTCAAGATTTATTGCGCTACCTTTCGCTGCAAGTACCTGAGCTGCCTTTCACCCCCAAAACCACACACCTTATAATTGGCAGTGAATAAAACTGCCAAACTCATGACAAAGATAAACAAGCAAACTGAAAACTCATTCTCCCTACTGTGTTCCTTCCCAATGTTTTCCATGATTCCCCCACCCCCCCCATAAAGCGTTTTTCATTGCCTGCATGGGGGATGTTATTAAGAATGTGGGTTAAACAAATAAACTTGATTTGCCCACTTGTGTGAACAACCACCATAACCACCTGGGTGTGCTTGTGAATTCAAATCTATGTGAGGCTGCTGCAAGGCTTGCAGTCGTTTTTTGGAGACAATAGATGCTCTTAATCCATTGGCAAGCTGAGTAGTTAACCCTCCTGTTGTCTTCGGGTCAAATTTGACCCCTTTCCAAAAAGTTTCTATATCAGAAATTCGGGTTTCTTTCAAACAAATTTTCCAAAAAAGTAACGTGGAGGGTTCCCTACAACGCTCCTCACAAGTTAAATAAATAATCAGTTCACTACTTTCACTGAATTTGTGTTTTTTTTTGTCAATTGTATAGCATTTGGAGAAAAAACAATTGGTAAAAGAACTTTAAAGAAAGAGAGAAAAATGTCAATAAATGTGAACAAATGTCAAATAAAATGACAAAAATGTGAAAAGATGTAAAAAAAAAGTGAGAAATGTAATAAAAAAATAAAAAAAAAGTTTACAAATTTGGGAAGAAACCAACAACAATTTCAAAAGGCTCAGAAAAATTCAGCAAATGTTGAAAAAGTGACTAAATCATTGGAGAGAAAGCCACAAAAGGGTCGAAAAAGACGATCATAACCTCGATAAAAAAAATTCATTTTAAATTTTGACTCTGAAAAACAAAAATTTCCAGGTCGACGGGAAGACAACACGAGGTTGTGAATGAAATTTAAGACCTATATATCACAACGTAAAAAAAGAAGTTAGATGTCCGAGTCCGGAAACATCGTCTGGAACAATTCTCCCATTTCCTGATTGGCGTTATGGGACTGGTGTCTAGATAGGCTGCAATGTAATGTATTGTATATTACAGCAAATTATATTTAGACCTGCGACAGAAAGAACTAAAAATAAATAAAACAATCTAAAGTGCTGCGGGAACATTTCAGTGAACATTAGAGGTAGTGTTACATGGACGTAGGCAAATTAAGACCTTTTTAAAATAGTTGAAAACCTAGAACTCAATACTTAGAGAAGTTAAGACTTTTTAAGGCCTAACATTTTGATTTAGAAATTATAAACTTTTGAATTTTAGAGTTTTTAAGCCCCCACGGAAACCCTGTGGCTAATGATATAAATGTGACATGATGTAAATGCAGCATCAGCATACAGATGCGGTTCAGATGGGACTGTGTCTACCTAGAGGCGGGACAGAAGGCCAGGGCCCGGACAGCGTGGTCGTGAGCCAGGAGGCATCGATAGGGCAGCAGGCTGAGGGACTCGCCCGGCTCTCGCACCCGCAACAGCGAAGACTTGGTGGACAGATCCCAAAGACCTACTACACCTGGTGAGAGAGAGAGAATGTAACACATGAGACAATACAATGTCTTTTAACCCTCATGTTGTCCTCGGGTCAAATTGACCCGTTTTCCTATATCAATGTTCTTTTTAATTCCCCAAAATAACATGATTGATACCACACAACGCTCTTTGCCAAGTACAAATCTCTACTTTCATTAATTTTGGGGCGTCTTATTCAATTTTATAGCATTGTAAAACAAATGGAAGTGTTTTTGAAATAGTATTGAGTAAAAGTTGACATATTCCAGTCTGTGATTATCATCAACATCCATTCCTTTAATTTTAGTCTAAATAATTCCCAATTTCTGCTTTTCTAACTCAAACATTAGGTATGATTTCCTATAAATGAGGTTTATTGACCATAAATTCCAAAAATAACTGTAAAACTAAAGTTAATAAGTTGGTGTAACGTAGTGATGAACGTCAAAAAAGTGACAAACATCTCCAAGAAATCATTTCATACCATCATAAAATCCAATAGCCATTATATTGTGTGGTTTTTGAGGCAACCAATCCATAGACAGGACTTGTCCACTCCTCTGATGGCGAGGGGCTTTGAAGGAGCCCAGCTTCAGTGTTAATACTCCTCGTGCCTGCACAAAGCAAGAGGGGGGAACAAACAAATGGCAACGATGGAAACGGCATGGTTGCATATTTTCCAGTTGTTCACTGTCATATACATCATGTATTTCATAACCTAATGTGTAGGTGGGCACAATCTAACAAAGTAAATAGCGAAATAGCCACATGAACAATTTAATAGCAGCTTACCTGGTATATCGGCAACTGTTCGCTGGCTTTTCCTACAGAGAGGAAGATAAATCACACTTGGTAAGTGTTTAATGGTAATCATTAAAACTAAGCATAGGATGCAAAGAGCATAACAATGAGCATTTTAAGAGAACAAAAAGTGTAGCGGTCACAAGTTTTGTTTTACCTCTATTGCTGCAAACATCAGTTTTGATAGGTGGAATATTTAAGCATGTAGGTTTTCAACTGTATCATCCACAGAAGGCTTAGTTTGAGGTAACCCGATCCCACAGTTGAGAATAGATCAGAGCGTGTCTTTCTATTAGAAGGGTCTTGCAAATAAGGAGCGGTTTGAAGGTAAAACTGTATCACAGAAATAGATAAACTGACATGTGTGAGGACAAGAAGAAAAGTATAAAAGAGGAGATATTCTGATGTTCAGAGACACTTTGGTTGCACACTTGTGTATGTGTGTACCCACGGTAATCTTCCTTGTTCAATAACTGAATAAAGCTGCATTTAATCTAAATTTATTGGACTCGTCATGTGTTCAGTCTCCTCCATCATTTCCGGTCAAGATTCCCAGATATCAAGTTTTATGTGATGACATCTCAGGTGTAGCATGTGAGCAGTGAGGATCAGAGGTCTTAGCTGTATTTTGTCCGCAGGGCTTGACATTAGCAACCGCCAACCCGCCAAATGCGGGTAGATTTTGGCAGTGGCGGGTCACTCTCACCAGCCACTTTGGCGGGTGGCATGCCTTTATATTGTAACACTGGTGGCTGGAGTACTGTGCCGCCGCCGACACAGGAACACAGCTGTGGCCCAGTGTGCTACTTTCCATATAGGCCTTTTCATATAGGCCAGATGTCCGTTACCCGGGGATTTCTTTGTGCTGACATTTGAAACTCTGGCCGATTTCTGAGGACTATGGTTACCTGGTCCTCAGGTCTCTGCAGGGTAAATCCAGACAGCTAGCTAGACTATCTGTCCAATCTGAGGACTATGGTTACCTGGTCCTCAGATCTCTGCAGGGTAAATCCAGACAGCTAGCTAGACTATCTGTCCAATCTGAGGACTATGGTTACCTGGTCCTTAGGTCTCTGCAGGGTAAATCCAGACAGCTAGCTAGACTATCTGTCCAATCTGAGGACTATGGTTACCTGGTCCTCAGGTCTCTGCAGGGTAAATCCAGACAGCTAGCTAGACTATCTGTCCAATCTGAGGACTATGGTTACCTGGTCCTCAGATCTCTGCAGGGTAAATCCAGACAGCTAGCTAGACTATCTGTCCAATCTGAGGACTATGGTTACCTGGTCCTCAGATCTCTGCAGGGTAAATCCAGACAGCTAGCTAGACTATCTGTCCAATCTGAGGACTATGGTTACCTGGTCCTCAGATCTCTGCAGGGTAAATCCAGACAGCTAGCTAGACTATCTGTCCAATCTGAGGACTATGGTTACCTGGTCCTCAGATCTCTGCAGGGTAAATCCAGACAGCTAGCTAGACTATCTGTCCAATCTGAGTTTTCTGTTTCACAACTAAAACAACCTTTGAACAAGTTCCTTTCTGAGGCTATTTAGCAAAGGCACCGTCATTGTGTCAGAGGCTTAGCGCCGCCCGAAGGTGATCGTGATTGGTTTAAAGAAATGCCAATAAACCAAAGCATGTTTTTCTCTCACGTGGAATGCTGCATGGACTAGTCAGACCCTCCTCCGCACCGCTGTGGAGGAAGGTCTGGCAATGAGAGAGGAGAGACCAGAGGCAACCTGACGTGAAATGAAGTGTGGAAACATTGACTTGCTGATGGCGCTTGATGTTCATGGCGCTTGATGTTGATGTTCATCAACATGGGAAACATGAATGTCTGAATCAAGCAAATAGTTGTAGAGATGAGACACTCTGGACTAGTGTCCAAGTGTCGGACAGACAGAAGCAATGCACAAACTGAAATTGCCATCTCTAGACCCCCTCCCCTAGATGTGGCCAAACATTTGCTGGATGTTAAGCACCACTTTAGAAGTAATTCTGCCGTGCCTGGCTTGACAATCACTGTTGTGTTTAATAGATGTAAAATCCAATAACAAAAAAAAGGTGTCAGACTGTTCCCCATCATTAGTTTCCACAATGTCCTCCTCACTCTTCAGCACCTTCCATAAACTCACCTCAGCCTCAGAAAAACACACACACACTCGTAATTTTCTAAAAGACGGGTAAGTCCTAAATCAAGTCCTAATCTTTTAGCTGTCCCAGACCAACGTTCAGACCCTGAGTGAACCCAAGCTTGGGGTCACAACCCTGAGCTGCAGGTCTCAAACTGCTCTCGAGTCAACACAAGTTACTAGAGTGACTGCAGAATCAATAGTGTTAATACATATTTTTGACAACCTCTCTCCTTCTCAGTCATAAATTCCTTTTCTTCTCAGTTACAAACATACCTGCATTTACTTTTCATAAAATTACAAAATAAAGAAGTTGTGCCAACCAGGTTGTCCATCATTCTCCATTTTTAACATGCAGCAGCAACCATATTTTATGACCTGGAGCTTGACAAACCTGTCAACAGACCATAGATTCAAACAACCAGCTGGTTTTTATTTAAGTAAAAAAATAAAAAATATTATCTTACAAGTAAAAAGCCCTGCATTCAAAATCTTACTTGAGTATAAGTACAAAAGTATCAGCATCAAAATATACTTGAAGTAACAAAAGTAAAGTTCTCATTTTGCATAACTGCCCATTTGAGAATAATATACATTATATCATTGGATTATAATTATTGATGCATTAATGTGTGAGTAGTCTTGCACTGCCAGGCCTACCTCTACAGCGCTGTGGAGTAAGGTCTGGCTACACCACACATACATCCCAGGATAGGAGAACATGTTGCATTTCTTTAAACCAATCACAATCATGGTGGACTGATGCAGAGACAAGGGTTCTGCAGAAGAGGCGGATGTTCCAGCAATCATCCTGGAAATGAACGTTGTTGATCCAGACTAATGTGTAAGTATCAGTAATGTTGCAGCTGGGAAAGGTGGAGCTATTTTTTTATTTTACATACTGCTGGGTATCTTAATCTAAAGTTATCAAATAAATGTAGTGGAGTAAAAAGTATAAAAAAGTATAAAATATAATGTATAAAGTAGCGTAAATTGCAAATACTCATGTAAAGTACAAGAAACTCAACATTGCACTTTAGTACAGTTGTTGAGTAAATGAGTAAAAAAGTCACTTTCCACTTCCACCACTGAAAACAAAAACAATAGTATGCGGTTAAGCAGTAAGCGGTAAGTGTACATTACCACAGCTCCACCACCAGGCCCTGTATGAAATGTGATGACCAGTATTTACTCAGTGTGGTATAACTGATGATGGTAATTAGCCTGCATTACACAGACTTTTATTGTGTTAAAGTGGCAATAAATTAACATTAATACAGCCAATGTTACCCTCGTATTAGTCTTGCATTGCCAGACCTTCCTCCACAGCGCTGCAAAAGAGGGTCTGACTAGTCCACACAGCATTCCATGTGGGAGAAAAACGAGCTCTGCTTTATTGCCGTTTCTTTAAACCAATCACGATCACCTTGGGTGACGGTGCCTTTGCAAAAATAGCCTCGGGAAGGGACTTATTTTGGTGGAACATGTGTATGTTAAAAGGTTGTTTTAGTCGTCAACAGAAAACTCTGATTGGACAGATAGTCTAGCTATCTGTCTGGATTTACCCTGCAGAGATCTGAGGACCAGGTAACCATAGTCCTCAGATTGGACAGATAGTCTAGCTAGCTGTCTGGATTTACCCTGCAGAGATCTGAGGACCAGGTAACCATAGTCCTCAGATTGGACAGATAGTCTAGCTATCTGTCTGGATTTACCCTGCAGAGATCTGAGGACCAGGTAACCATAGTCCTCAGATTGGACAGATAGTCTAGCTAGCTGTCTGGATTTACCCTGCAGAGATCTGAGGACCAGGTAACCATAGTCCTCAGATTGGACAGATAGTCTAGCTAGCTGTCTGGATTTACCCTGCAGAGATCTGAGGACCAGGTAACCATAGTCCTCAGATTGGACAGATAGTCTAGCTAGCTGTCTGGATTTACCCTGCAGAGATCTGAGGACCAGGTAACCATAGTCCTCAGAAATCAACTTTACCAACAAACACTTTAAACTCTAAACTGAACATAATCTTAGCATTTACCGTCAAATGAACACTGATTACAGACTGGTTCTTGAGGTAAATTAAAGTACAGCACACACTAAAGCTCTTTATCATGCCCCCCCCCCCCCTCTCCTCACCAATCCCAAATGAGTCCTTGATGATTGACAGAGTAGGAATACAAGAAGTGTCAGCCGCTACAGCTAAAATTCATAGCTTCCAACACTAACAACTGGCTCGGTGATGCATCTTCTTTGTCATTTCAATTATAGATCCTTGTCTGATGGAGAACGGCGTTGTAAATTATGTGTGTTCACTACGCAGCCCCCCCCCTTCCTCCTCCAATTCTGCAGCTTTTACCACCTCCTCTACCTCATTCATTCTGGTCACCAGACAGACAAAAGCCATAAAGCCATTTATAATTATCACACACACACACACACACACACACACACACACACACACACACACACACACACACACACACACACACACACACACACACACACACACACACGACACACACACACACACACAGTTAGTGCTCATGATACCTAAAAGAAACAAGAAGCTATACGACAATTCAGTGGTCATTTTTCAACTGGTTAAATTTACCTTTATCCGTCTCCAGCCCTCCCCCGCCTCTCTGGGGTCACTTCTAAATGAATTTCCTGTCTGCCCTCGACAGTCGAACTGATGAAAGGTATTTTTCGCCACGCGGAATAATCTCCACGTCAGCAGCTCAAAGTTACATGTGACTGCGGAGTTATCTGTTGAAAGCCTCCAGAAATACACATCCTACCTGCAATCACCAAATTAGTTTTGTGATTTTTTTTTTTTAATAGTTCAGGGAATGTGCTTCTTCTCTTAGATAAAGCTTCACAGATACACCATTTTGTTAAGTTTAACCTTACATACAGTCTTTGGCTTTACTAGTGAATCCTTGGATTAATTTTTGTTGTATTTTAGTGTATATGTATTACTCTAGCCAGTCAACATTTGCTAATTATCTCTAAAAACTATGCTTGCAAAGAAATCGTGGCTATGATATTTTTCAAAAGCTCAGTATTAGTCCAAGTTCAAGTCTCTCTCTGCAGTCGTGTGTGTGTGTGTGTGTGTGTATCTTCAAATGTGAGTGCTCTGCAACCTTTCTATCCAATACCAATAAGCAATGTTAGGAAGCAGGGGGCTGATGGAGTAGCTCTTTGGAAGCTGGACCCAATGACCCATGGCTACAAAATAAAATGGAAACCAAGCGCCATGAAGCAAAGGGGTTGAGGAGAAAAAGAAATGGAAATGTCAGGTTTTATATGGCTTTTTATGCCCATACTGGACTGGAGTTCTTTCCTTGTTGTAAAACCAAGTCAAGTGTAACATAGGGGAGTCTGTTGTTACCCAATATACTGTATTTAATTTAAATATTAATACATGAATGACACTGCATACGCTCCTCTATAATGAAGGGCCCTACGCGATTCTCGTATACACGCGGAATCGCACGGAACTTGCATATTAATGACATATTAAATAAACGATGTTTGTTTAAAAAGCCTTCTCATTTTTCAGTTTAAAACAACAAGTTTAGAAAGGTCTCTACCTAAACCGAGGCCAAATGGCATTGTTGCCTAGTAACCATATGTCCTCACGTTTACGTTGAGTTTGTTGGGAATAAAATGTCAAAGCGAGTGGATCCTGACAAGCCACCGATGGCAAAGAAATGTGAGAACCTTTCAATTGACTGCTACATACCGGGCTGAACAACACCCAACGACTTCTAAGAGTCTGGACAACAACTGGTTTGTAAGTGTTGTCAACATACAAATGACTGGACCCGCGAAGACACATGCAACGACCATTTGAACGGGCAAATGCCTCCAGCCTGCCACTGAGGCAACTAAAAGATCAATAGATGCAAGGCGTTTGTGTGTTGAAGCTGACGTGACGCTTGACAAAATGAAGAGGATACGTCCGTTTCTTGTTCAACGTTGCAAGCAGGGAGACGCACCTCCAGGAAACGCCAGCATCAAAATATACTTAAAGTACCAAAAGTAAAAGTACTCATTTTGCATAACTGCACATTTGAGAATAATATACATTATATCATTGGATTATAATTATTGATGCATTAATGTGTGAGTAGTCTTGCACTGCCAGGCCTACCTCTACAGCGCTGTGGAGTAAGGTCTGGCTACACCACACATACATCCCAGGATAGGAGAACATGTTGCATTTCTTTAAACCAATCACAATCATGGTGGACTGACGCAGAGACAAGGGTTCTGCAGAAGAGGCGGATGTTCCAGCAATCATCCTGGAAATGAACGTTGTTGATCCAGACTAATGTGTAAGTATCAGTAATGTTGCAGCTGGGAAAGGTGGAGCTATTTTTTTATTTTACATACTGCTGGGTATCTCAATCTAAAGTTATCAAATAAATGTAGTGGAGTAAAAAGTATTGTTATAGGTGAGCATCCAATTAGCTACGTCCAAAGTCCCTGTTAGTGTTGGCGTTGCATAGTCTGTCCACCAGAGGACGCTATACACTGATTAGTTTTGTTAATGTGTTTTTGTTCAAAGGATTTTAAGTTTCATATCTTAAGTTTGTATTTTTATACATTTTATTTATCAGAACTTTAATATATTTTGATGTTCCTCTGTTCTGTTAAAACAAATTATATTATTTTAGTGAGAACTCATAAATAACTTCAATTAACTAATGTTAGGGAAACGTTTCTGGATTTAAAAAAAATAAATACCAGCCGATATATCGGCAAATCGGATTTTTAAATAACCAAATATTGGTATCGGTATCGGTCGGGCTCTAGACCGACTCTTGTTATTGTCATACATTAAATTATAGGCGAATAATGGAGTTGATGTTAATGTTTGATCCAAGCAAGTACAAATTTGGGCAAGTCAATAAAGAAGAATTTAATTTTGTGGCAATCGAACGGAGATATGGTGCGGTTTAAGATTGTGATAAGAACATACATTTTAGCAAAACGCCCTAATTTTTCTTGAGAGAGTTGCCAAATTCTAAGGTATATTTCAAGGAATATAAGCATTTTTCACTGAAAAAAATGTCATTATTACCCTTCAAGCACAAATATCAGCCAACCCTTGTGTTACGCTGTGCTACAGAGAAGATATACCCCATAACACAAACCCTTACACAATGTAAGAAGGATGTGTCGACTGTGATATAATGAAACGGGTGTTTATTTTTCATGTGTGCTTTACTGAAATGCTATGGTCTTAGTCTGGTGCAGTCTCTAATCAGATTAACCTGTATCGCTCGGCAGACACAGATAGAAAAACACACAGACACACAGACACAGACACACACACACACAACCAGGTTTCTGTGTATGATGGATGTGGCAGATAAACTCGCCATTAATCTCATTCCCACAGTCTATCAGCAGAGCTCCAGAGGCAGCTGACGCAGTGATGTGAATGGACTAGGCCAACGGCTCCAGCATCTATAATGTCAGCATATACTCACATTCCTGAAGAGCATTATGTGTGTGTGTTTTTAAGTCAGCTGCACAGTTTGATAGACCCCCGAGCACAGACAGACAAGGAGACATGGGGTCTCCATGGATACTGTCGATTTACTGAATACAAGATTCGGACCAGTTAATGAAGCCCATGTCTGATATGATGGATATGAGGCTGTGTGACTGATTACTCACTTAAATCGGGTTGTGTTTGAATGCCTGTAGTCTGAAATGTGACTGGAGCTTAAACAATTAGCGATTACAAAAAGGGATAAGTCGGACCACAGAAAATTATTAAGCAACTATTTCGTTATTCAATAAATCGTTTAAGTCCTTTTTATCAGAAATGCCAGAAACTATTCATTGGTTCCAGCTTCTCTGTTGTAAGAACCGTTTCCCCCTGTTCTATATTAAAGCAAACTGAGTATCTTAAAAAAAGTTTTTGGATGTTGGTCGGACACAACAAGCAATTTGAAGACGTCTTCCTGGGTTTTTAGGAAGCTGTGAAGACCATTTGTTACACTATTTTCATACATTTTATTTCTGACATTATATTTTACAGTTGACATCTTCAAAATCATTAGATCCAGCTGCTTCTTTCGACCTCTCACTGGCTTAATACTGGCCACTGGATATGAAATGTGTTTGATTACAGTTTTCGTGGCAACTCCGAATGTCTGAGCCAACAAATGGAGCCACATTACACAGAATCACTCGCAGGGGTGCATGGTGCTTCAAAGTCACTATGGCGCCTGCTAAAAGCACTGAATATGAATGGGAACTCTGAGTGAAACTTTTCTAAGACAGTAATAGAAGGATGTGTTATTGTAAACAAATAAGGACAAATCCATCCTTATTTGTTACTTAGAATTTTATTTGCATCCCGTTAAACTTGTTGTTTCTGTTGTGGTGGGTGAAGAAATAGAGTAAGTTTAACACACCGCAGTAAAGCTAATGTCGAAATGAGCGGTTGGCTGGGGTTTAGCGATATGTGAACAAATCCATAGTCCAGCTGTTAATTTTTACAATGCCGCCATGATCCAAAAAGAACGAATAAGCACACTGCTTCACTGCAGTCCTGTACAGCAGGAGTCAGGTCTACAACATGTTGACTCCAGGGTTTAGAAAAGGCAACACTGCCCTCTACTGAACACAGGACACATTTTCTGGAAGGTTTGAATCTGGTAATTTTTACAGTTGGGGAAAGCTATGATACCTCCTATGTCACTGTTACAACACAAGTAACTGAATCGTTGGAAACAAATGTGAAGTTTCACAGTCTTACCAGAGTTGGCTTGCTTCCTGTTGCAGTGCAGAGCATCAGGGTGGGGCAGGCTGTAAATGGTGACCACACCAGTGGAGGTGGCGACTGCTAGAAGACCCAGTCGGGGCAGGAAAGGAGCCTTTTGGGGGTAGGGTATTGTAAATGTTTTAATATTGTGTATTTAACATATTGTCACAGCATTCCAGACTGAATATGCGAAAACGGGCTTTCAAAAACTCATGTTGGTGGATCACCTTTCTGCCACAGCTGGGAAGCTCCCAGCCTCCAGCAGGACACCACTTCAGTTGCCAGATGAAGCCTTTGTCCTGGGCCAAGCCATAGGCAAAGGCTGGCTGGGAGTCCGGTCTGCAGAGACAGAGGGGAATAAAAGAGACAGCATTACAATATATCATACAAAACTAGAATAGCACCTGGGAGCAGCACAGACCTGATTAGGGATGTGATTAAAAAATAGCTCTGGATACCTCAAAATAAACTCTTGACCATGATGTTGCCAATTCTACAAAAATAGAAGTCAGAAACAATCATAGAAGCCAAGAAAATATCACCATCAACCATAAAAAAACCCCAAAGCACCCACTTCTGCTGTACCTGCTGTTGTACTCCAGCATGCCCAGGTCCCACAGCTGAATGAGTCCAGATCCGGAGTACATCTTGTTGACATAGTGCTGGTCGTCCATCCCTCGATGGCAGGCCAGAGCGAGGTACTGGGATGCAGGAGCACCGTCAGGTGTAGGACACCACTCCATGGCCCAGACCGGCCCACCTGCATACAGCAACATGTCCCAGCGATCCGGGTGAGAAGGCACTGCTGTGAACCTGGTCAGTTACAGCAGCAGAAAGGCTTTTACAAACTTGAACAAATAAAGGATTTTGCTTTAATAAAATACCAAATCAGTTGTTTAAAATGTCACTGAACTAACAGCAAAACACCGTTTTACTTTATTACAGATCTCCCCTAAAATAAACCAAGGAAAACAATGATCTAGAGCACGTTTTAATCAATGCTTTTAGCACAATACACACCAGCTCAATCATTTAGCAGAACAACCTGCGTGGAAACCCAAACCAGAACCTAATCAGGGGTGTCAGGGAGCTCAATAACAAAAGATGGCTGCATCAATGAGAAATATACATATGTTATCATTCTCTGGTGTCCGAGAGGGACCGAAGTAATACATGATGAAATAATACTTACATATCTACAACATTAAGGAGTTATTTAGTGTGGAACAAAATCTTCAACCACACATTTGTCAAGTAAAGTGATACATTCTGGATTACATTTGTTTTTATTGAGATATATATATAAATAAATAACTAACTTAAAGATGATGCGGCCTCTAACCTGCTGAGTCTTTGCAGAAGCGTCTCCTCCTTACTGAGGCCTTCTCTAGACACTCTGAAAGCAGCCGACTGAAGCTCCTGAGGCAGGTACTTCTCCACATCACTGAATAACACATTAGACACACAAAGCTTTCATACCATCATTAACTTATATGATAGAAGTTTGATGCTTTATCAGCATTCAAAAAAACATGTTAGGGTTGTTACATACCTCAAATGTGTAACAGTAGTGTTAAACGAGATATTTTAATAAGAAACTTGTGCTTCTAGTTGGTCAAATAGGTTCTGTAGCTAAAAATCGGACATTTCAGTGATATGCTGCAGTGATGATGGTGTCTCAGTATAAAACAGCAAACAAACTCCCCATGTCTATTCAAATTTAGTGATACAAAAAGATGATCAGCTTTAAAAAATAATTATCTGTATAATAATCAACAACAGCTCCTCTTGCCTCGCAGCTGAAAATGTCCAACATGGCTTCCTGAGGTTAGCTGTGCCAGTGCATAAAGTCAATAAAAGCAGTAAAATTAAAGGAGGAATGGCCACTGTAGTAACTTATTACGTTTATGTATTTGAAGTGCAGAATGTTAAGTGTTTCACAATAAAAAATAAAGCATTTAAATATAGTGAAACAGTGGCTGGGTTGGCTTAGTTGGTAGAGCAGGCGCACATTTCCACCGAGGTTAATGCCTTGACGCAGAGGTCCAGGGTTTGAGTCCGACCTGTGACGATTTCCAGCACGTCATCCCCCTCTCTCTTCCCTTTCTCATCTGGCTGTCCTGTCCATTAAAGCCAGAAAAGCCCCCCTCCCAAAAAAATAGAAAAACAGACTCGATCTTGATCACTTCATAAGTCCCCCGACTGTTTTTTATTCAAGCATTTCTGTTGTTTTTTGGATAGTGATAGCTTGGAGAGAGAAAGAAAAGGCAGCAGAGAAAGAGGGGATGACATGCATCTGCGGTAAGGACATTGATACGTGGTGCGTACGCTCCACCAGGTGAGCTACTGGGACGCCCCACAGTCTCCTTCTTATAGAACACTGGATTATTTTACAGGTCACAAAGGTCAAAGGTTAACTACCTTTGTGGTACAGGGTGCCAGTGACTGCTGGAGGGGACCCACTCTGGGAACACCCAGCTGCTGTAGTGCTCCTCTCGGCTGGAACACACACACGCACACACACACACACAGACACGCACACACGCACACACACACACACACACACACACACAGACACGCACACACGCACACACAGACACACACACACGCAAACACACACGCACACACACACACACACAGACACACCACAGACACGCACACACACACAGACACACACACACAGACACACACACACACACACACACACACACACACAGAGACACACACCGTAATACGTCACAAACAAATACCAGGGCTAAAAATACAAGTACATGTTTCACAATGTATGTTTTTATATGTTTTTCCAGTGTTGTCTTGCACATCAGTGTCATTACATTTCTGAAATAATGTAATGGCAGAGTTGGTTGTTCTATATTGTGTATGTGGTTAGAAAAAAAGACCATTTTAAACAGATTTCTGTCTGCTGCAGGATTCATCAACATCAACTGAATGTGATAACCCTGGCTAGCATCTAGTTTTCTTTGGACAGGTTTCTTAAAATTAAACTAAATTAGTCCATTTAATCCTAAAAATCCTGTGTCTCTTTAACATTCTCTGTTGGTGGAACAACCACAGCCAGACTGCCACGGTGATTAAAGATACTTACAACTTCTTGGTTGTGTCAGTGGATTCGCAAACTACATTCATGGCGCTGGCGACCAGGCCGTTGGCGGCCTTCATTTTGGAGCCTCCCTGCAGGGGAAGAAGAGATTGGAAGAGTTTAATGATTCCATTTCTGTGCATTTGATATTCCTCGCTTTTCTCTAACAGTTCTGCAGAGATCTACATTTGGTCCTAAAGATTTTTTTATTTTAAGTTAGTAATAATGATGATTCATTCTTTCAAACTACTAACCTGTCTGTTGACGTGAAAAGTTCCTGGACTTCTTCCACCTGCCCCCAAATCTGAGTCGGAGTCCTCTGCTTCTTCCTCTTCCTCTTCTTCTTCTTCAACGTCCTCATCTTCTTCAACACCTGGAACAAAGTCCTCATCTTCTGCAGCATCAGAGTCAGAGGCAGGACGTTTCCTCTTTCGGCCTTTAGTCACTGCAGGAACATGAGGAAGAGTAAGACACAGACAGGAGGACACAGGCTGAGTTCATGAAATGATGTATGTACGACACGCCAGTTCGTATGCCATTATTATGTATTCAAGACGCATTCTCACTTTTTAGCATGTTTATCAACGCCGTTTGGCCTCTGTGGATGGGTTAAAACACAGGACCTCCACCCACGAGACCGGGGAGCCACGTGTCACGTTTCCTTATCACGCGTCACGTTTGCTAAACTCAACCGTTGCTTTCTTCTCGCGGTAACACGCCGCGTGGAGTATATGTTTACGTCCGCTGTATACACCGTTTACGTACATGCAGGTCTGTATACAGCGTAGACATACATGCAGATTGCTCAAAATGCGTAAAGATGACACGGCACTTGGCTTATGGAATTGGGCGTGTATGTATACGCAAAGTCATGATATCACGTTGGGGAGATGGAGGTATGACAAGCAACAAAAGGTTCAAAGGCCGGAATTAAACCCAGGGCGTTATATATAATATAATATAAATCGGTCGGGCTCTACTATATATATATATATATATATATATATATATAGTAGAGCCCGACTGATTTTTAATTTAATTTTAATACAACCAAAATTCAATGGAGGTAATCATTAATTTTAACTGCAAAGAATGTTGTATGGGTTGCATACAACATACATACATGCATGCCTCCAAGCTATTTTGGGGCATTTTAGTTGAAAGAACACATATTTCCGACATAAAGAACTTTGAAAACGGGTCAAATTTGACCGGAGGACAACACCAGGGTTAAAAGAACAGAGTTGGGTAAAGACACTCTATGAGATATGATTTCATATTTCCACTGTACCTTTGCGTCCTTTCTGCTCTTTGAGCGAGTGTTTGCGAGTGACATCATCGGCGTCTTCTGCCTGCGAACCTGACTCATCATCGGGGTGACTAAGCGCTTCTTTTGCAAAAATGTGAAGGTACTTCAATGCCCTGGGGAAATTTGGTAAAAATAATCAACAACAACATGCAATACAGGATTACATTGCCCTGTGAAAAATAGTATGCATGCATGGAGAACGTCTGATAAATGTCTGAAGCTGCTGGATGTTCTCAAAGAATCAAAATATTTATAGTTCCAACCCATACATCTACATATAAATAACCTTTTAAGGGTATACAAAGAAAGATAGATAGATAGATAGATAGATAGACAGACAGATAGATATTTATTGATCCCAATAAAATGGGAAATTATAGTGTTACAGCAGCAAAATATCAGTCACACAGCACAGAATATAAATATAAATGAGATACTAGGATACAACATACATGAAATAAAAATCACCACCAAAGCCAAATCAAAGTAAAGTTAATATGAGCATCAAAACTAACTAAATGACTTGGCTCAGATCTAATGATTGTAGTTGGTCCAGTGGACTTCTTTACCAAGTTTTGTATATGTTTTTTGTGCGATATTTATTTATCATATGCTCTAGACTTTTCAACATTTTAGCCCCAGATATGGAAATAACAACAGTCCAAAATAATAAAATAAGTCCCAAATTGCATTTTCTTGAGGGAGTAACCCCCCCCCCCTCCAAATACCCTCACCTTAGTCTTCCACAGACCCAGGGGCAACACTGGTAGGTATCCCCATCTTTTGTTGACTGGAATGACAGACTACATGTCACTTACGCTTTAGCAGCTCCTCTCCTGTGGCGGCCACTCGGTGTGGTCTCCTCCGGTTCCCCTTGATCCTCCTGACATGGTGGTTCTGGAACTGGTTCCGGTGCCGGCTGCTTCCTCACGTACTTTCTCTTTGGCTTTGGTGTCCCGTTTTCCTGCTGCACGGCATCTACAATGCCACCCCCCCCAGTTGCGAGTCCCCCATCGGTGGCAGGAGTTTTTTTGGCAGGAGTTTTTTTGGCAGGAGTCTTTTTTGTTCGGGGTCTTCCTGGCTGGAGTTTTTTTATTCGGGGTCTTCCTGGCTGGAGTCTTTTTAGTCGGGGTCTTCCTGGCTCTCACGGCCTTTTCAGGAGTTTCCTGTGAGGTTTTGCCTTCAGGCTCTTGAGGCCTTTCCCCATCTGCTTCTTTTTCCCCATCTGCTGTCTGTTGTGTGGCATTCTTAGCTTTCCCCCTCTTTGCCGGAGTCTTTTTAGAAGTTGCTTCTGGGTTCTTTCTACGTTGTTGTTGCCCATCTTTGCCCCCATACATGCCATCAGTTTCATATTCTGAATATTTTGGATTAATCTTCCGTTGCCGTCCTTTAGAGCTGGGTGATAAATTGAAACACAGCTTCGACGACTTCTCCGGCCCTGCAAAGAAAGGGATGTTTCACTTCACAGGTGTAAAGTACAAAGAATAAACTGAAATCCATAAAATGAAATACAAATGTGTTGAAAAGACAATTAAAAGAATGTATTTTCACCAAGAGGACCGTGTGCACATATCTATCTCGCCAAATGTTGCTCTTACAGGCTGCATCCTTACAAAAAAGAAAACAAGACCTGGGAAATGATAATATAGACTAGAAAATTCCACAGAAATTTTATCAGTGTGCCTGCTATTGGGGCACATGCGAATAGCAATAAAACCTAATAAAAAATAATAAAAGTGTTAAGTGTCTTAACCCTTCAGATATATAACATTTTAAAACCTATTTAAGACCTTTCTGTTTCCCAGAAACAGCTATGAAGTAGCTAGCGCTGACCCAACAAGACTCCATGTCAAAAACAGTCCTTTAGACTCCATAGTTAGCTACATGTCTGCGACCGGAACAAGATTTCCTACATTTTGACCAAAAATGATGTCTAAAGACTGAAAACTGGAGGAGAGAGAGCAATTTCTTTGGGAAAAAACATCGTTCTGCAGCCCCTCCCTCTGTCCTCTCAGTATTAGAACCTGTTGCTATGGTGATTTCCTCAAAGAGGGAGCCAGAGTTTTTCCCCAATGTTTTATATCTGCAGTTGGTGAGCCTAGCGCGAAAAGTATTAGTCCAAATTTTAGAGCACAAATGAGTTATTCACGCAAAATTGAATTGGTGATTTTGTGCAAATGAGTGGATTATTTTTTGCTCTAAAATTAACCGTTTGTGCGCACAAATCAACTCACGCTCTTGAATTAAAAACTTTGAGCACACAAAATAACTACATAATGTTAAAAAAAAAGTATTGTGTACATTCCAAAAGGATGTCAAAGATGTTGTATAATGGGCAAAATCCAAAGTTGTATTCATGTATTTCCATGCACAAAATAAACACAGAAAGGTTAAATAAGCTGTTTCAGCATCGGATTGTCAGTGAACACAATGGCTTACAGTTACAATTCCTGAAAATATGGACAAAAGACCAATATAGACCAAAATATGGATCAAAATCTGACCTTGTTGCTTGATTAGAAAGCCTGTGTCAGGGTTAAAATAAATAGGCCTATCAAAACATATCTATTGGGTTTTATTGTTGCACTTCTTACTTTTAATCATAGTGATAATTGCTAAAGTAATCCATAGATTTTGAGAAAAGTAACTAGTATCTGTAACTAGGGCTGGGCAATATCAAATATAAAAATCAAATATCACGATATTTGTATACAAATATCTTGATATCGATACCGCAATTGTTATTGTGGTGTTGACTATTGGTGCTTTCACAAAATATTTACAACACAATGAGATTTTTGATAAATAATCATCAGTAATGTGGATATAATGACTAAGTGGGTAAAGGCAAATTAAAGAACAGTTACAACTATCTGGTAAATTCAGAAAATGACAACTTTACTGTAATGTCGCCTATAAAACCAGGAAAAGACAATGCTTATGCCATATTACAATAGAACAATATCCAAAATTTAAGACAATATCTATATAAGATATCGATATAAGATAAATGTATTGCCCAGCCCGACCTGTAACTAATTACTAATGTCCAGTAACTTGCACAACACTGTTCATAAATGACCAGAGTAGTGCAACAACCTGTAACTTTACTTTCTATTTAAATTGAATCTTGTTACAATTCATGAGTGAAAATCAGTCATTTATGCTCACTAATGATTTATTTCCTACATGACACCTTAATAATAGTTAGTAACCTGATGCATTTGTAAGTTATAGCCTCTATTACCTTGTTCGGAGTCGATGGGGTCCATAGGTCCTGGGTTTCTTGTGCTGTGGTGGTCTTGTCAGTTTCTTCTCACTCTGACTTTGCTGCTGTTCAGAGAAGAATCCGAAAATGAAGACAGACATTAACATTTTTATTAACCACACCACAATAGCTGAGAATATAGTACAAACAACTGAAGAATACTTCCTAACAGTCATACAGTGAGTGTACACATAGAGCAATATTTAATCATAGTACCTGATGACTCAAAGTTGTCAGGGACAACTCAACAACTTGTAAAGACAGACATAACCAGATAAGTCTTCATTGCACGTTACACAGCCTGACACATTCCTAAGTAGATCATTTAAAATACGTGATGTAGAAACGTGGAGTGAAAGAGCCAGTCGCAGACTACTAAACCAAACCTCATTGAGTATTGTGATAAGTGTATGCTTTCTTCCGTACTGCCAAGTGTACATAGGTGATAGAAGAAAGAGACTTTACGTGTTTAATAGTTTTGGACAACTAATCAATTCGGCCTACTTTTTAAATATCACACATACCAATTACCAAGTTATTTAAGTAGTACACTTTTGTTCCTCAGTTGTTTTCCCCATGACTCGCATAGTCTTCTAGGCATGCTATTGAGCTAAAACCACACAGCTAATGCTAACTGGCTAAAGTGGCTGTAGAGTGTAACGTCAGCGCTTCTTACACTGCCGTTAAGTAAATAAAACCCTCTTAAAATCGGCCGGTAACCGACAGCCGTTACAAATAACACTACTAGTACCGTTAAAAGCTCACCCCGCGTATGTTCGAGGCTTCTTCCTCGGTGGCGAAGGCTGAAAAGCCTCGTACCGAATCCGGGAAGCTAGAACCTGGCCGCTCGGGATCGAATCCCAAACTCCGCTACCGGGTCCGACACCGTGGAGGATCACCGGAGCCGCAGAAACATACCGGGAATATGAAACCAGCCGTTATTCTTTCTTGAACGGTAAAATATAAACATCACCCGCGTTGTTTCCACTGAGGCTAAAACTCGCATTATGCTTACATCAGACCGCCATGTTACTGTACCAGCATGGTGACCTGCACCGCCCCCTAGCAACAGGACATGGAACTACACCGATGTACAGCTGCAGCGGTCGGGAGTTCAACACCACCAGCCGGAGGTTTGGAGTACATTTAACCAGCGGTGTGTTCATTTCTGTTCAAAATGTAATGTAATTTGCTTGCAAAATATAGTTCTTTGTGCTCAAAACATACAAATACTCGCGCATGAATGAGGCACACAGCTACATAACGCCATAAAAATGTTCCGCGAAGTAAAGGTCCTGCATTGAAAATGTTAAGTAAAAGTGTGTATCAGGAACATGTATTAAAAGTAAAAGTACTCAATGCAGAAAAATGTCCCATATTTTATCATTTGATTACCATTACTCGTGCAGTCTGCAATAGAGGATTTTATATCCTGTAGACTACTAGAATTTTCTTTGAATAAATTTCACTAAATGCAAGTAGTACTAGGTCGGCACTAGTTCATTTTTTATATTTAAATGTACATCTTTAAGAAAATAAACAGCGAAAGCTCAAACAAGATTCCTGAGTAGGAATAAAAACACTCATATAAATTATTTAACAAAGACAATACAATTTACTGCATCAGTAATAATAATCTCTGAAAAGTCTGCATAATGTGTACTTTTACTTTTGGCCCTTAAGTGCTTTTGATCCTTTTGATATTTAACTACATTTAGCTAAAAACACTTCTGTACTTACAGTATATTTACTAATATAAGTCCTATGTCTTGTATTAGAGGTGGGAGAAAAAATCGATACAGCATAGTATCGCGATATTTTCAGTGGCAAAACTGTATTGATGCACAGGCGCCAAGTATGGATCTTTTATTATATATTATATATGTGGTGGTCAGTTTGTCCCATTTTGTAGCAATAAAATTGAAGTGAGATGAACAAACAGAGAAATGTTTCTTTTTAGATGAAACAGATGTTGATAAGTTTCCTTTTGGGGACGTCATTTGTAATTTGGGAAAAATTAGAAGTTGGAAAAAAGGTTATAAATTGCAATATATCGCAGAATATTGCAATAGGCCTATGTTTAAAATCACAATAATATCGTAATTGTGGCGTAAGTATTGTGACGATATCGTATCGGGAGGCGTCTGGTGATTCCCCCCCATCTAATATGTACATATTTTTTAAATGCATGAAACATTGTACTTAACCCGTGTGTTGTCTTCTCGCCGACCTGGAATTTTTTTTATTTTTAATCAAGGTTTTGGTCGTCCCGTTTGAAATTGTTTTGACTTTTTTTCCCTAAATTTTGAAAACATTTTTTTACATTTGTCACTTTTTTGTAATTTTTGTTACTTTGACATTTTTCTCTCTCTTTTTTTTTTTACAATTTTTTAAAGAACTTGTTCTTGTTTTTTCTCCAAATGCTATAAAATTGATAAAAAACACCCATATTCAATGAAAGTAGTGAACTGATTATTTACTTATCTTGTGAGGAGCGTTGTTGGGAACCATCCACGTTACTTTTTTTGGACAATTTGTTTGAAAGAAACCCAAATTTGTGATTAGAAACGTTTTGGAAAGGGGTCAGATTTGACCCGAAGACACCAGGAGGGATACATTGAAATGTTGTTGAAAGTGAGTATATCAAATTGTGGCTTTGATTTGAATCTATAGTAAATGTGTATTTCACAACTGCCAACCATAAACAGTTATTAAAAATAATGTAAAACGTCACGTCAAGTGTAAAATAGTTCTCATAACAATGAATCTAAAAAAAGATTCTTTAATTATTTATTTTATTAAAAGATCAGTGTTTACATTCCATACACTTCAACATCTTTCACTGCCCTGTAATTTTAATAATTCAGTTTTTTGTTAAACATACTTATAACTTCTATATTTTCAACTCCTATTTTAACGCTATTTTACGTGTCTTACCTGACGCTCGTCGTCACGGGTAACCGTCCCCACATCATTGTTACTGAAGACACAGAGCCCACAATGACCATGAATTCAACTTTTAATTATCTGTGGTTATAACACTGCTGGTACTATGAAATAGCAGCACATAGCTTCTAAAAAAACAACAAATAATGACATATTAAATGTACAGATTAGCAACGTAGGGATGGCTGAGATTATAACAAGTTTTGCTTATATATATATAAATAAATGATGTCCTACAAAATGGGAAAAAATAAGTGCTTTCTTTGCGTGTTTACAAATGATACAAGACTGAACCTTTATTCAAATCTGGTCTAGATTATGTATACTGTATATTTTATACATGGGGGGTGATGGTGATGGCGGGAGCACGAGACATCAGAACATTAATTTCATTCTTCATTAATTCTGTATCTTTTCTTTTTTACTGCACCGGTAGTTGGAACTGTTTTTAATGCCTCTCAGTAGTCCTCTCTATTGTGAAAAATGGTCACCACTCATAACAGTCAATTATGTAATTTAGCTGTTTTGGTTCTATTGCCTAAAGTAGTTGACAACGCCTCTGTTAGCACTAAAATACTAAAAAATTATAACAGTGCAAGCGTTCTATTTCAAATAAATCTACTGATTTGTGCTGCAGCATTAAGATGAAGAGATGCGACTGCAAAAGAAGTAACAGCAGGAAGACACAAGGTGCAAATGACAGTGAAAACATGAAATATGAGGTTTCGCTTATTGAAAGCTTATTAAATCTGGTAAGATTTTTGAGCAAAGTTTCACACACATATTGGATGCTAATGCTTTCCTTTGGGCCAAACAGACAGTTCAAAGTGCATGCACGGTGATAAAGATTTGGTCACAAGAATACGCGGACATGGGAAGTATTTCAACAGCAAGGAAGCTTCAAGCCAGCTCCTAAAAGCTTTTTACATCTTTGAATTGAAGACTTTGTTATGAGACAACAACCTATGGGAAAACAAGTTACTACACAAATACTACACAAAATCGGATTACGTTTTTAAGACATTCCTCTACTAATAGTACCTTTTTAGGCCTCTGGTTACCTTGGTAATCACCCAGACGTACTGTTTGCAAAAACACTGACGATGGAATTGCAAGTACAGTAGATATTGTTTCGTTTCAAGGGATCACAAGCCATGAAGTTTGAAAACCGCTGAAAACCGGGCGAGGAATCAGAAGAATTATCTTACAATTATTATTAAGAAGTACTGGATATTTTGCATGAGCAGCAATATAGATAGAATATAGTGGCTGGGGAAAAAAAAAGACAAAAGCACCACCACAATCTTAGTAAACCATGCATGTCAGGTTCTATCTGAGGTTTCTGCATCCCCACTTCTCACCGCTGTCACACCAAATGCATAAACCTCTCAATACATGTGCGCCCACTCTACCACTGAGCCAACCTTGCCACTAGTGCGGAACCTTTTGATATTAATGGACGTCTGTTACATTCAAGCAGTTGCCAAATGAGTTGCTACAAAGCTAATTAAGATTACCAGCAGTCAGAGTCCATGTTTTTTAAATCCTCTGTGTCCTCCTTGGCTACTAGCAACTGCGTGGAGGAGGGGTGGGAGCTGTGTGCGATCACGGAAGGCTTGTATCATCTGGACGCTCCGACAGTTTTGTTGTCAGTACTTAGAATTCCCCATGGGTACGACAGAAACTACGCACTATGGCTTTAAAAGTACAAATAAAATAAAAATACACGACTCAAACAGGTGGTTTTAACGCACGCCTGACAGGTAAATGAGTTACCTTAAAACCACCGACGATTTAGGGCTGCACAACCAACTTTTGTCTGCAGGAAAATACGAGTAATAAAAGCCAGATATATACTGTAGCTTTAACCGTGTTTGTGCTTGAACACCTAATAAAAAAAGTATTCAGTAAAACGACTGTAAACAGTAAGCGAGAATAAAGTGTTCATAAAGAGATCGTTGCATGTTCTCCACGAACTCTGAATCATATAAAAACATGCTTTTTGAAATACTCCCCATGTCATAGGAGGTTTTCTATTTGAATCTCTTCCAAAAGGCATCTGATGGAGGGCGATGAAGGGTAAAGCACTTTAAACAGAATCAGATACAGTCAGTACTTTTGACAGAATAGTTGGTTACGGACAGAGAAACAGATTAAAGGCAACGCAAATGATAAACTAATTATTTTGTTTAAGGAAGAAAACTCAAAAGAAGGGCAACCAATAACCAAATACATTCATAAATGCTAAAACGTTGTGAAAAATTCATATTCAAAATAGTGTTAAAACGCCACAGACAAATGACAGACAACCATACGTTACTGTAGTAGATACAAAATGCAGAGTACATTAATATTAGGCTACATGCTATCGGTTAAATATTCGGAGACAGACGATAAACAGGTCCAGTGAACAGAAAAGGAAAACAGCCCCCCCCCCTCCATGTTTAATGCTTTCCTTCGTCAGCGTCGCGTGTGTCTGGCCACCGTCGGCCCATTAACTTCCTCAACGATAACGTGATGGTCACATTTATTGGCTGTTGTTTTGCGATCAGCCAATAAGATCCAATTCTATTTATGTGCTTTATTATTTATTTCTTGCAGTTTGAAAATGCAGTTTGATAAAAAAACAAACAACAACATAATTTTAACTTAAAAACAGCATTTTAACTTAAAAAAACGTCCGCTTACTGGCTTTTCCCCTGAGCTTTCAAACGTATCTTTTGGGATTCCTCAGCCGATGGAGACTTCACCGTGACATCTGAGCTCCATCTGAGCTCCACCTGAGCTCCACCTGAGCTCCACCTGAGCTCCACCTGAGCTCCATCTGAGCTCCACCTGAGCTCCACCTGAGCTCCATCTGAGCTCCATCTGAGCTCCACCTGAGCTCCACCTGAGCTCCACCTGAGCTCCATCTGAGCTCCATCTGAGCTCCATCTGAGCTCCACCTGAGCTCCACCTGAGCTCCATCTGAGCTCCACCTGAGCTCCACCTGAGCTCCACCTGCTGAGGAAGATTCAAAGATGCCGTTATATGTTTCAGAAAAAGCTAGTTAGTGGATATTGAGTTAAAAAGTAATACATCTTGACATCTTTTAAGAGGCTACAGGAACACATCACAAAAAAATAAAAACCTACAGACTGGCTTCACACACTGTTGGAGTCAATTCTGAACTGTAAGTTACACATCAAGTATTTTAATTTCTTTGAAAACATGTTTCCGGTTTCTTGGAAAGAGAGAGTGAGAGTACAATATTGTGAGGTAGGCCAACGTGAGCTGACTAGCTAGTCCAACATTTTGGGACATAAACTGATAAGCCATTTGTCCCAAGATTCAGATAGGATGCAGTAGCCATGCTTCCATCTAATTGTCATGTGAATTTTGAGCAGATTTTTAAAATGTCGCAAAAAAGAAGCATTTACATCAACTAAGTTCTCGCGAGAGCACAATTGGAATTTGCTCAGTGACTTAATCTGGCATTGAGTAATGCTGCTCATTAACTATGCCCTTGTAGCCGAGCTGCACCAATCACATCGGTGTATCTGATATAGGCGGGGCCAGAGGCCAGCTGCACCAATCACATCGGTGTATCTGATATAGGCGGGGCCAGAGGCCAGCTGTACCAATCACATCGGTGTATCTGATATAGGCGGGCCAGAGGGGAGCTGAACGGTTGACGACAGCACTGTGACATCAGTCATTACTGAACATTGCAAGATGGCTACGGATGAACACCAGTTGTTTGAAACGGCTTTGGCCGCTACAATGAACGGTTCCCAATCCTTCCCCCATCTGATGGACACTGGGACTACAGTCATGTGAATTACATGTTCACCATAACTTATCTGGCAAAGCTGTTTCCATCTCCAATTTTGTGCATTAACTCTTTTCCGAAAACAGCAAAAAAACCACCTCATGCAAGTGTAAAAACCTTTTGAGAATTTGAGGACTTTTTTTCTTGAATTTTACCGTTTACATCAACATTTTCTAATGCCATACTTCAAAATGTGCGTTAATGGAAACACGGATACTGAGGCAGCTGTGCTATAACCAGAGACTTGAGGTACAGAGTGGCTGGATGTTTTTCTGTACTTAAAAGGTGCAGTAAGACTTATAAAACTAACTTTCTGTCATAGTTGCTAAAACCCACCCTATGTTTCAGTAGAACTACATGAAGCAGGTAATAAAAAAATACGGCTCCTCTGGCGCCACCTACAGCCTGTAGTGCAATTTGCAAAAGATTAAGCTAGTGAGTATGTCTTCTAAAATGTTGAACCATTACTTCAATTTTTAATATGTAATATAAACTTGTTCACCATGGATTTGCGTCATTGCTCTTTCATAATGGGATTTGCTTTGTTTAACCTCTTTTAACTGCACTGGACCCCTACCCAGATGTCACCTCAAGCTGCCAGCAGACTCGCCATCCCATTGCCATTCATGAGCAGAGTTGCATTCACTGTCAGAAAAAAAAAATTTAGTCAAAATCTCACTGATGAAAATATGGTATGGGAAGGGTCAGGGTGAGGAGAATCCCTTTTTGTTTAGCCCAGAAGAGGTTGTAAGTTAAAGTGATGATGAGTAGTATGAAGTGACACAGATCATACTTAAGAGGCACACAATCTTTTCGGCGAGAAAGAGAGCGACTAGACTGGTCTAATAAAATGCTATACTGTAGCAGCCTCTCTTAAGGTTAAAGTAACTATTTCCCTTTAAGGTAATCATGAAAAACAGGGAAGGGGTTTATCAAATAAGACACATTTAAAGTTGGTGAAAGGAACACACAGATATACGGTATACTACTATTTCTCAAGGCTACACAATGACAACCATTCCAAGACAGAGAAACAGACTCTAAACCAGAAGTGGCTCTCACAGCCACGCTGACTCTGTGAGGTTCTTTTAAAGGTTTCCATCGTCATCTTTTCAAACTCTAAAAGTTACAGATCGGAGCTTGTGTAGTCGCCAGCTGACCCCTCACCTGTTGCGTCTTGTGGAAAACGGTTTGTTTTCTTCTACGTCACATTGTCACAGCTAATAAAGTAGGAACAGACGCTCGAACGGATCTTTTTGTTGAACTCGGCTCGGACTATGACGAGTGTAAGTGTAAATTGTCGGTGTGGATTTAGGTGTATTTCATTTTAAGTGTTCCTTTGTTCCTTTCCAGCCTCAGGGTGGGGCTCCATGATGTCCGGCCGTTTCAGATTCCACTGGTCGATGTGTCTCTGCCTGTCCTGCTGCTCCACCTCTGATTCGCTGGATGAGCTGCCTGTATTGCTGCTGCCACTGCTAACGCCGCCGCCGCCGCCGCCGAAAGCAAAGCAATCCTTCCGCTTCCTGTCAGCCTTCCCCCTCTCCCCCTTCTCTCTCCTCTTCCCCTCCACCATCCCGCCGCCGTCCTCTCCGGGTTTGTCTGTCTCCACCGGGGCCTGCTCTGGGTCTGGCACGGCTCCCCCGCCCCGGTCCATGTCCACCCACATGGGTCCAGGTGGAGGCTCTAACGGGGTGTAGTGCATTATGTGCTGCTGGATCTGGGTGTCTACTGGATGGAGGTTCTGGTGCTCTGGGTGGAGGAGCTGAGCCTGGTGCTGGAGGTGATGCAGTGGCTGCAGAGGGTGCTGCATGGGTTGGTGCTGGAGCTGGTGATGCTGCTGATGGTGGTGGTGGTGGTGGTGATGCTGCTGCTGATGATGATGATGATGATGATGAGGATGCTGGAGGTGATGGAGATGATGATGATGATGCTGGTAGTGATCGACAAGCTGCTTGTCCACATCATGGACGAACTCTTTGGGCTGGCTTTTGAGGAACTTCTCAAATTTCTTGGAGGCCTTTTTGTTCGTCACAAACCAGTCCTGTTGAAAATATACAAGGCAGCGTCAGAGCAAGTCAGGAGGCAACTCCTGTCACTGAATGGCATCTACAAGCCGACAGAAAAGCTATTCATTCTAAATCAAAGAAAAGGGTCGGGTATCGTTTGGGTTTTGTCCCCCAATACCGGTGCTAAAACGCTACTTTTAACCCAATATCAATGTTCTTTTTAATTCCCCAAAATAACATGACTGATTCCACAAAAGTACAAATCTCTACTTTCATTAATTTTGGGGTGTCATATTCAGTTTTATAGCATATGAAAAAAGATTAAGTGTTTTTGAAATAGTATTGAGTAAAAGTTGACATATTCCAGTCTGTGATTATCATCAACATCCATTCCTTTAATTTTAGTCTCAATAATTCCTAATTTCTGCTTTTCTAACTCAAACATTAGGTCTAATTTCCTATAAATGAGGTTTATTGACCATAAATTCCAAAAATAACTGTAAAACTAAAGGTAATAAGTTAGTGTTATGTAGTGTTGGAAACATCAAAAAGTGACAAACATTGAAAAAACGGACAAAAACGTAAGAAAAAGTTAAAAACATTGATAAAAAGCGTTAATAAGTGTTGATTTTTACGGGAAGACAACACAAGGGTTAAAATGGTGCTTAAACGGTGCCAGTATCAATACCTTTCAAAAAGATTTTAAAAAGAAAAGAAAGAAAAAGCACAAAACAACAGTCGGCGACATTAAAGAACGGCCATATGGTCAAAATTAAATGGTCAACTAAAAATGTAATAACAATGTAAGGTATTTCACCATTAAATTGCTGTTACATGACAAAAACAGACAAGAAAAGGGTATTTTACAATAACTTTAAATGCACCACAAAGCTTACCGGTTTCAAGTGCACGCCTGCGTCGTTTTTCTGACAACGGCAGCTGCAGACTGTTACGTCCCGCTGTTGGGATCCTCTCCAGGGAAATACAGTCACACTTTACACCGCTGAGCTCTCAGCATTTTAACTGGGTTTAATCCAGCATGTGACATAATGTGTCACATGCAGCGGTGTTTCTGTTGCCTCTGACGTCCGTTTTGGAGCATCAGAGAGCAGCGCAGACATTAAATGGCACCGAAATGAGGCACTAAAATCCTCGTTGCTATTCGGTCCGGTAGATTCCGGTGGTTTTAGCACCGGGTTTCGGTCCCCAACCCTATTAAAGAAGCATTAAAGATGCTGTAACTATGTCGTTACCTGTGAATGGACAGAGTTGATGTGGTATTTCACTCCACTTTCAGAGTTAAACTCTTTGTTGCAG
Organism: Etheostoma nigrum; assembly: GCA_029931835.1. NCBI lineage: Eukaryota > Metazoa > Chordata > Actinopteri > Perciformes > Percidae > Etheostoma > Etheostoma nigrum. Next base: position 2,861,732 of record CM057254.1, read on the forward strand.
ATCAGGCATCGGTATTTACCAGCCTCAAAGTCGCCCTGAAATGAGATCAAAAGACATAAAAGAGCCATGAAATTATTACAAAGCCAGAATACTACTTATCTTATTAAAGTGCTCAAATTGTGCTTTCTCCCTTTCCTTTGTCGTTATATATATGTGCTTTTTTTTTTTTTTTGGATGTTATAGGTTTATAAAGTGAAAAAGTCCAAAGCCTAGCTGCTAGCGTGGCACGCCCTCATACTCTGCTTCTGACTGGCTAGTAGTCCTTACCTAGGTACTGTCAGGGCCCTCATACTCTGCTTCTGACTGGCTAGTAGTCCTTACCTAGGTACTGTCAGGGCCCTCATACTCTGCTTCTGACTGGCTAGTAGTCCTTACCTAGGTACTGTCAGGGCCCTCATACTCTGCTTCTAACTGGCTAGTAGTCCTTACCTAGGTACTGTCAGGGCCCTCATACTCTGCTTCTGACTGGCTAGTAGTCCTTACCTAGGTACTGTCAGGGCCCTCATACTCTGCTTCTAACTGGCTAGTAGTCCTTACCTAGGTACTGCGCATGTGCGACTCCCAACAAAGATGGAACAGAAGTGAGATGTCTCACTCTGTAGCTAAAACAAAGAGCTCAACACACAGGGTGAAAAGAGGAGCTGCAGCAACAAATATATGGTGTTTTTTGAAAATTAAACCATGTATTCTGATATAACCTCTAAATACAATTATGAACCTGAAAATGAGCATAATATGAGCACTTTCTCAACTATTTACTGCAACTGTAGTGCTCGTGAAAGTAGAGAAAGTGGTTTTACTGATTATTTTGGAAAAATCGTTGAATGTGGTGGACGAGACTAAAGATGGATTCATTTGACAAATGTCTCTAAAACTCTGTATTAAATGTTGTGAGTATGTATGCCTAGTTAAAACATTTTCACAAAAATAATATTCCCTACTTTGTCACACAAAGAGGAATCCACAAAGAGCAGTACCTTAGAAACGCAAATTAGTAGAGTCAGATTAAAATTCAAACGCTTTTCCAAATGTATCAATACTTACTTACTTTACTATGCATGGTTTCTATCACTCTGCTGCCAATCCCAATAAACACAATCGTTGTTACATTCAATGGACTGAACCTTTTGTTTCAGAGATTAAGAAAAAAAGCTGCTGTACCCTTGTGCAGAGTCCCAGATGTGCTTTCAGACCGGACACGCTGGTGTAGGTGGAGCCACAACCCTGAGGAACACACAAATAAAGTTGTGAGTTCTGTATTTCATTCAGAAATGGACTTAAGCTGTGATTTCAAAATTCATTTTGACAAAAGAAAGGTTCATATAAATATGACATAGATATTCTACCAATACCAAATACGAAGGACCAAACTTTTCAATTAGTTGATCTTAATCGAAACATCTGTAAAACTGAGTTTCTCCACAAAGAATCGTGCAAAGCACCACTTTAAATCTTGTGTTTAACAGAAATGTGCTCATATGTTTTTTTGGAAACAAGTCATTGAACATTATAATAAACAAATAAGTATAAAATATGACTAATTGACTAAAGTAATCTAAGCTAAGACCAAAACAACCGATTAGGTGACTAATCATCATATTTGGATACATAGAGCACATAAAGAAACTAAATAAATCTGTTTGGACAGCAGTAGCTCAACCCGTAAGGACTTGGCCTGGGAACCCGAGGGCCGCTGGTTCAAGTCCCCGTACGGACCAATTATAGAGTGTGGGCTGGTAGCGAGAGAGGTGCTTGTTTACCGCCAGGGACAGTCCCCTCGGTCTGAGATCTTTCCATTTAATGCATGTGTATAAGTCCTTTTTGCATGTGTGTTTTCAGGCTTGAATTTCCCTTTGGAGATTAATAAAGTATGTTTTCATCTTCTTCTATAAATGTGTAATTGTATCAATTCCATTTACTCAAGTAGTACCCTAATCATACCTTAGCAGGCCATCCCTCATGTCTGACACTATATATATTTATTGTATACCTTATTACCTGCTCGTGCGTGAAGTGAAAAGTGCGCCAGCAGATACCTTGCAATACTATTTCACATTGCAATATTTTTATTTTTAATCTTTTGCATGTTTGTGTGTCTGGACAGGAAATTAACAACTGCTTCAGTCTTAAAGCAACACCAAAGCACTTTTCCTCTTTGGTCCCCCTACAGGTTGGAAGCAGAGTTGTCCGTTACCGCTTTTAAGGTACAAAAGAATCTTTGGTGATGCTTTAAGACACAAAGACACTTGCGTCGGGCTCTGCGCTGCACTGCACTGGGTGCAAGATAGGGCCCTAAGTGTACTGTTGTTTCCTACCTGGTTGGGACAATGGACTTTCCTCTGCAGCTTCACCTCATTCTTCCACTTCCGCAGCACCTCTTGGCTGAAGGCAGGCAGCCCTGGCCGGGCGTATTTCAACTGGAGAAGCCAGAGAACAAGAGGAGGTCAATGAAAGTGAGAAAGCCAATGTAGGGACACTTCTATATCTTGGCAAGAGAAGGAACTCTGACATATGTCTGTTCTGGCCTTCAAAACAGTGTAAAGATCTTTTGTTGTTTTGTTTTAGTCCGTCAATAAAATCACATTCCTATTAGTTTGTGGAAACATTATAGAATAAACGATACCCTCGGATATCTTGCAACTTGATATATACTGTACATTTAAGGCAATCTTCTCTTGCCTTTTTGTCATCTGGCACCAGGTCCGACTGAAACTTCCTCTTGGGCCAGTCTTTGGGCAGCTCGTTGTTGGCGATCTCCGCCAAGTGAAAGTTTGCCACCTGGGCCGATGCTCGCTGCACCCTGCCGCTGGCCGTCCTCTCCGGGTTGGCCTCCCGGTGGGCCTTCTGTGCCTCGTCTTCCTCACTCTTCTGGGGCGTCTGGGTAACACGAGATTTTAAGATTTGTTGACTTAATGTGTGTATTAAATGTCCAAACTAAACTGTTTCTTCCGTCTAGGTTATCCGAATTGCTACATGAATTTAAACACAAGACTCACAGGAGCATGCTCGGATTTCAGGTGGTACTCCAGCCCGGCTTTGGACTTGTAGGTTTTGCCGCAGTGAGAGCAATTGAGCAGCATCTTCTCCAGCTCTGACTCCTCTTTTCCACACTTTTTCATGTGGTACACATAGCCCATGATGCTGGTGAAGGCAGCATTACAGCCCTGAAAAGAAAAAGAACCGTGAAATTATCATCTTTTCTTATCTTATTTTAACATGTCCCCTATCTTAGATAAATGATTAGGCAGATCACCTCTTTAGAGCATTTTAGTTTGCCTAGTCTCTTCAGGATTTTGCGCAGTTTGTCTTTGATGGCACGGTCATCCAGGTCCTTGGCATCTTCTGCTGAGGGCTGAAAAAAGAGGCAGCTAAAATCTGTCCAAACCCCTGAGCTACCCCTCAAACTCCTCAAAGTATGTGTTTTAACCATTGGCCGTTAATATTAATATATCAATATATATACAGTCTATGGTTTTAACTGGCAGTTTCTACCATATTTATGAATGAAGCAAACATCGTGTCAGATGCAAAGAAAGACCTCTACTTGAATGAAAGCTTCATTTATCAAGACAATTGCACAGCTGCAAGATAAATCAGGCATAGCTAAAACGGCTGAAAACTGTGTCTGAGGAAATAAATGTATGATGGAAGGATGTAAAAATGTTAAGTCTGAATATTCTTACCAGATGGCTGTGGTCAGCCATGATGTGGTACTTCATCCCTGTTGAAGACTTTAGCTGTTTCCCACAGTGTTGACAGGTGAACGGTTGCTGCACACAACATTGATTACAGTTACCTCATATGTGGCCATTTATACAGCGTGTATTCAATAGACCAGTATAGATAAATGCCAGTATATTGGGACTCGCAAGAGTGGAATCCTAACAGGAAGTCAATAACCCATCACATATGATGGTAACCTGATGGTTACGAGTCAATATGTGTTTTAGTCACTTGCCTTTCAGAGTTGTATTTCTTCTCTAGATAACTGCAGATTGTATTCAGCAGCAGTGGAAAGTACATTTACTCTATTTATACTACTGTATTTACAGTTTTGAGTCTCTTCACTTAAGCTATTTTGTAATTAATAGATTAATTTTAATTTATTTTACTGATTGGATGAACTATAAATTTCTTAAAGATGATTATTTTGTATTTTTGTCTGACTGATTGATGCTTGTGTTAAAAAATAAATCAGACGTTACTCAACAGTTATTCACTATTTGAGTAGTTTTTTCATCAAGGACTTTTTTACTCTTACTCAATTAATTATGTGGATGACTACTTTTCACTTTTACTTGAAGCTACTCTTCCCACTTCTGCGCACGAGTTAGGACTTGGTCAGATGTAGAAGTCTGTATGCTTTGAAATGGCTTTTACATCAGTGATCAAACACCGAGCGCTCACCAGTCTGCAGTTCTCCATGTGCTTCTTCAGCCCCTCCACAGTCTTCCTGCTCACACTTTTACATTTTGGACAGGTGACTCTGCCTTTGGCCACAATCTGGAGCTGCCAGCGCTCCTCTTGACTTCCTGGTGGATGTCGACAAATAAAGATCTTTTACACAGGGATGTTTCAGAAGGAGGAGCAGCACATCTGACATGAGGTCTGAGTCTTTATATGACTCAAAAATGTCAACTGCCTCGATGAAGTCATGTTAAGTTTAATTACACTGAACAAAATTATAAATGCAACACTTCAAAGTGAAAAGACTTTACCCATTTTTCCAAATTTCCCCACTGGTGATCAATAAAAGTATAAATGATCAACTAAAAACCAAACTAAAACCATCTCTGTTCCATTTTTTTCTATCTAGGAGGAGCAGTTTTAGTTGAAGCGGTGGGTATCGGGCCAGAGCGTGAAGACCTCGATCAATCGAATGTGAATATTTAGTTGAATGTCTGGTGTGACATTTGATTTAACATTTTTTTTATTCTTCTTTTTGTTATGATATGTACTGTTTTTTCACAAGATTCGGTTTACAGGAAAAAATTCTTATTGCTGCCAAATCAAATCTACGTTCTCATGCTTGCATGAGAATATAGAGCAGTTTTGATGGGGTACTATCCATGCTATAGTGCTCCATGACATGTGTATTGGCCAATTTGGCTATATACATTTGTTATGTGTGTAGTGTGTGTGTGTGTGTGTGCGGTAGGTCTGCGTGAATGGTTTGTTTGTTACGTCACCTGCGTACCTGTGTGTGTGGGTGCTAATGGGAGGTTAGAAAGGGAATCACAGGTGAGGTGGAACGGGAATCTGGATCCGGGAAGCCACACAGTTTTTCAACCTCAGCTGTGTGAGAGTAATGTTTTTAGATCTCGTCGTTCTCGGCTTTTAATCACTCAAGTCAGTCTTTTTGTATGTGCTTTTACCTAAAATGATTGTACAATAAAGGATTAACGGTACGACGACGGCGGATCTCATTATTTGCACCAGCAAGAGTTGGAAAGGGCTTCAGCTTTCACCCAGTGGCATTATCAGTGGACAGATTGCCACTACAACATGTTTTATCTGTTACTCAGTGAATATTGACCCTAAGCTATACGCAATTCGAATTGTTATCGCAATATCTGGCACAATAAAAACGCAATTCCATCCCCCCCCCCCCTAAATCGTTCAGCCCCAGCGGGGATAGATAGAAGAAGGTGAACAGATATAAACAGCAGGGGTTGTCTCACCTGGAGGGTAGGTAGGAGGCTCCTTCTTGGTGGAGGGGACGGGTGGTTTCTGCTCCTCGCTGGGGGGGGCCGTCGAAGCCTCGCCAACACTGGCTGCATCTGAACCTGAAATAATTACATCAGATGACTGAGATTTTATTTTGATCCAGAACATATTTTGACTTTTATTGGACTTATTTTTTTCTGTAGCCATTTTCCATTTCATCTTTAACATACTTTATTTTTTAACCTTTTTGTGTGAGTAATGTGTTGGGGCCAGACGAGAAAAACAAAAAACACAATAACTGCGTTGCTTATACAGTGGCTTGAGAAAGTTTACACACCTGTGCTAAAGTTGATTAAAAAGAGGAATAAAAAAACATCTTTTAGAAATTAATCTTAATGCCTTAATTAAACAAAAATAAGGAAAATCCAACCTTTTAAGGACAGCAATTTTCTTTGTGAATGAATAATGTATTGTAAATAAATAAATGTTCTTCCTTAAAATACAGGGGGCATAAGTATACACCCCCCTATGTTAAATTCCCATAGGATACATTATTCATTCACAAAGAAAATTGGTGTCCTTAAAGGTTGGCTTTTCCTATTTTTTTTAATTAAGGCATTAAGATCAATTTCCAAAAGATGTTTTTTTATTCCCTGGTTCCGGCACCCAACAGTACTTTTTTCGGTACTTTCCCTCTGTTATAATCAAAAATTGATTTTATTTGTTGCCCCCTACCGACCAAAGTGGGTCCATTAGAAGGCTCCGTACAAACATGTAAGTATCTTATAATGCTGCAGCCATACACACTAAGAAGTCATTTGTTGTTTCTTCTATTTCAACCTAACTCTTTGTTTTCACAGGAAATCTGAATACAAGAAAAGTGATGTGGTTGAATATCAGACTAGATGGTAACTTACACGAGTCTCGGCCTTCTGGTGGGTGTGTGAAGTTATTAACAGGTGGGCTTCGCTCCATCTCCACTCTCTGGACTCTCTTCATGTTCAAGTCTTGAAAAGAAACACATGTGGAAGTCAATCTCCACAAAAAAAGACCAACATATCCAAGAGAGTCTATTGACAACTCACTCTACATGTGCAAAGACATTCTTATACATGCAACAAAACACTCAGACATTACGTATGGGAAGTAACATGTTTCAATATTATTATATGCTATTTGTATTCATACAAACAGTATCAATCATGTCACTGTGTAGTATTTTAAATAAAATAGAGTTGCAGTCAGCCAATCAAGGTCTTGTTTCATAAACCCTTGTAACAATGTATTCAGTTTCATAATTTAGTGTTAAAATCATATCCGTAGCATTCATATCCTGAGTGGAAGCTAGATGTAAAGAAAAATTAGGGCTCCCCCCTCTGAGTTTTAGTCTTAGTCAACTAAGCTTTCTTAAGTCGATTAGTCATTCTTTCATGCTGAATGATTTATTTCCAAAAAAAACTTATGAGCACATCTCTCATAAACACAAGCTTTAATGGAATGCTTTTGTATGATTCTTTGTGGAGAAAATCAGTTTTACAAATGAGAAATGGACTGCATTTGTGTGTGAGCCTCTAAAGTCCATTTAAAGCACACAGATCTTAAAGCACACAGACGGTAAGTTGTTTAGTCGAGGACAGCCCTAGAAAAATGAAAATGGGATATTTAACCATGAAAAAAGTTTTTTTCAACACTATTATAGCTTTTTCCGTCATTTTTGTCACTTTTTCAATGTTGTGGGTGCTTTTTTTGATGTTTTTTGTCCAGTAATTTGATATTTCTAATGTTTACATTTTCAGCACTTATTTTGAAGGCCTATTTCTTGTGATAAAAAAAAAAAAATGAAAACGGGTCAAATTTGACCCAAGGACAACATGAGGGTTAAGAGTGTGATGCTAACTTGTAATGTGTTAGAGTACGTACCAGGTCTCCAGACATGTTCTCTGTCTCTGCTGGTGTTGCTCCAGCCTTGGTCTTGGCTTCGGCCAGTTCTCCACGCCTGCTCTGGCCCTGAGGAGGCCCGGTCTCTTCCCAGATCCCTGCCTGCGTTCCAGGCCTGATCCTGAACTCGGTCTCTGTCGGCTGCCCAGCCCTGCTCAGGACCTCGGTCCCGGCCCGTCATCCAGGCCTGGTCCGGTCCGGTATGGGCCCTGTCCCTGCCTGGAATCCATGTCTGGTCTTGACTGGAGTGTCCCGCTCGGTCTCTGCCAGAGTTCCAGACCTGCTCCTGTGGGCGGTCTCTACCGGGGGCCCAGGCGTCGGGGCCTCTGTCCCTGCTGGAGTTCCAGCTGTGGTCCTGAGGCTGGGGCTGCTCCCTACAGGTCTCGGGGCCTTGAGGCCACACATCCTTCACCCCCAGTCTTGGAGGCAGCCTTGCAGTGGGCGGGGCCATGGACCCTGGGTCCGCCCCATTGGCCAGGCCACCCGATGCCATCACTGAGCAGCTGGTGGTTGGGTAATCTACTGTTCCAATGGAAACACTCTGGAGGTCCTCGTACCTGACAAAAAAAAGCAATATCCACACTTATTTAACAATTAGTTTGTTATTACATTTTAAATAATGCCTCTAACATTTTGGATGGGACAAAGCCTGATGCATATTTTAACGGATCTATAATAAAAAATGTTTATTGAAGAGGTAGTGTTTCCTGAGAGACATGCTTATTACAAGCATTTGGAAAACAGTTGAGGATTTCTCAGCTGCTGACTTATTTCTTATATACTTGACATTTTGTAAAGTGTATACATGCAAAGTAATACATGCACTTGAAAACACATCTACCTACAGGTACAAATAACGTTATCTGAACTTGAGGGCTATTATTTATCAGAAATTGTGTATTTTTGAGCTACATGCATTAGTTTACTAGTCATATGAATGTAACGTCAGTATCTATCATGCAAATCTTCAGTCTATAAAGCAACAGGTGGATGAGTCTCTTACCTTTTTCTGCCATAAGTTCTCTTCATCTTCAGAGCATGGTGGGCCTCCGACTCGTCGCTCTGAAACATTTGAGTACAGAACGGTGAAGTAAAGATCCAACTGTGCGCATTAAGTTAACAGATTCTGAGCGTTAGGAGACAGAAGTGGACGAACACATTCAGACACTTCTAATTAGCAGTTTTTCCCTCATAACTTTTGGATAGTTTGCTTGAATACAACACCATCGCATGCAACAGGACACACATTCTGTCTGTGGGCTTCTGTGGCTCAGTGGTAGAGCGGTCGCCTGCTAATTGGAAGGTTGGTAGTTCAATCCTTGGCCCTTGGTGTGAATGTGTGTGAGTGTTTATTTGAAGAGCAGGTGACACCTTGTATGGCAGCCACAGTGTGTAAATGGTTCATGTACTGTGGAAAAGCGCTTTGAGTAGATGTTAAGTTGTTGTATTTTATATACAGCCCATGTATGAGTATTCTCACCTTGGGATATCCAACTGAGTTTAAGTCACAGGTTCTTTCTGGTAGTCGCTGTACAACTGTTAGTAGAAGTGAAATCACAAAAACAAAGGCAATGGAAGGTGAAATGACCAGATTTCCACTGCCAATATGACCACAATGACATGTGCAATCCTGCTTATAATGATTTGAATTTATTCTTTTTCTTTACCTGGACATGGCACTCCACCTTTAGGTTGTGACTGGGCGGATTTTCTCTTCCTTGGCACATACAAAGGTGACATATCCCCCCCAGTGTGTGCAGGGTCCATTCTAGGAGTGCCAACACCGCCCCGTAGAAATCACCACTGAAAACAAAGAGAACACCCCAAAATGTGTGGTAGTGGAAACACAAACGAGGTTTCATTCTGGGTCCTATTTTACACAATTCTTCATTATTTGAAATTTGTGATACATACAGGATAAACCCAATAATGTGCACTGATAGAAAGAAGACAAAAAGAGGTGGAGGCAGAGTAGAGTTATATTATAATGGTCCTGAAACACCAAACAAATATTCATACTTTATGTATGAACCCAAGTGAAAAAACAGACTGGTATGTATGTTATTTGTCCTGTTTTTATGTACTGAAAATTAGTTCTTCAATGCAATGATAATAATTTGGAATTTTCTCATTTCCACCACCATATAGGCTACAACAGATTCAATATGTGTTTTGTAATAATCAACTATGACTCAATAATAAACTAAATGAACTTTAAATTATAGATTGATATAATTTACATGATCTCGCTTTTGTCATTACTTTAGATACAAATGCTTTAACAATATGCCTAATAACTAATAACAGAAAGTCAGATGTTAACTACTTGTACTTCCTCTTTAACTACATATTCTACCATTTCAAAAGATTTCTCTGTAGCATCATTAAGAAAAAACATCTGCAGCAAGACTATTTAAGCTATTTTAGAGTTTAAATAGTCATGCTGCAGATGTTTTTTATTAGATGTTATTAGATTTTTATTAGATGTTATTTAAACTATTTTAGAGCTTAAATAGTCTTGCTGCAGATGTTTTTCTGCACCATAAAGGTTCTTCACGGGGTGGAAGTAGCTCAGGCCGTAGGGAGTTGGGCTGGGAACCGGGGGGTCGCTGGTTTAAGTCCCCGTTCTGACCAAAGTACAGACTGTGGACTGATAACTGGAGAGATGCTAGTTCATCTCCTGGGCACTGCCGAGGTGCTCTTGAGCAAGGCACTAGCATACATTGGGGTGGCAGTAACTCAGTCCGTAGGGAGTTGGGTTGGGAACCGGAGGGTCGGTGGTTCAAGTCCCCATATGGACCAAAAAGTACGGAGTGTGGATTGGTGGCTGGAGAGACGCCACTTCACCTCCTGGGCACTGCCAGGTGCTCTTGAGCAAGGCACCATACCCCCCCCCCAACCCCTCAGGGTGCTGGTTCAGCACTGACAGCCCACTCACTCAGACATCTCTCCATGTGTGTGTAGTTCAGGCCTGTGTGTGATTACTAACAAAATGTGTACACAGAGTGTAAATTGTAATTTCCCCACTGGGGATTAATAAACAAATAAAAAATAAATTACATTAGCATACAGGACCTGAGCATATGTGTGTATTTCAGGCCTGTGTGTAATAACTACAGTGTCAATTGTAAGTGTCCCATGAATCAATAAAGAGTATAAATTAAAACACAAAGTACTATTAAATTACGTTGATGAGCCGTGCCGTGCCGTGCCGTGCTGCTCCTGTTATGTTGACAGTGTTGTTTCCATCATGCTTGACATTTGAATGGCGTATATGTGGATGTTACCCTAATAATGTGAAAGGCCAGTGACACCAGACAATCTAACAACGACAGAAAATGTCCAACAGTTAAAAAATATACTTAAAATGAATGTTGTTTTCCTTCTATCGGTCCAGAAAACCCATAAAAACACATCCATACCAGCCAGAGACTGAAGCCAAGATCATCATTGTCTGTAAAAAAAAATAATAAATAACATTTTGCTTTTGACGACGACGGGGAGGGAAACTAAAGCGTCCAGCTAAAACAACCTAGTTACTACCTATCTAGACCAGACTTCCTAACCGGTCCTGCCCGCCTGTCCTTGTTTCCTAACGGGGGGAGAGATGCAACCAGAGCCTACCGTCCTACGGGTCGCTCCCTCCGCCAACACGGCCAGCCTCCATGTCTGCGAGCCGGGCCTCCTCTGTCGCCTTTCCCCCGGCAGTGATGACACCAGGAGGGCTAACATCAAGGAAGGCCGGGTCCGCGATGGAAACAAAGTCTTTCGATAAAAACACCTAAGCTTTGACAGCATCTAACTGTCCACCTGCATAATTCACCATACTGTATTTGTATGCTCTTCAGCGGAACGCCCTCCTGCTTCTTCTTCGTCTTATTCTTTGTGGGGTTTAATGGCGGTTAGCAACCAGCGTAGCAACGTTACCGCCATCTTGTGCTTCGGAGTCTAGACCAGAGACTAGAGGACATCCATAAATCTTCTTTTCTGAGAAAAACACACTGCAGTGTTTGCGCCACTTGACAGGTTGATTAATTGTTTTATATGAACCCCTGTGTGGTATTCGGGTCAAATTAACCCATTTCAAATTTTTACAAGAAGAAAAATGGTATAAGTTACATTTTGTCTACCTGAAAATCAACGGCCTTACCTTATTTTCTGTGATAAACATGTATTCCTGAGTCATTTAACCCTTGTGTTGTGTTCCTGTCAACCATGGTCCCTTTTTTTTCAACATTATTATCACTTTTCACAACATTTTTTTGTCACTTTTTCAATGTTGTGGGTGCATTTTGTTTTACGTTTTTGGTGTTTTTTCCAAAGGTTTTTGATATTTTTAATGTTGTCTTATTTCAGACGGCCCATTTTTTGTGACAAAAAACAATAAAAAAATTAACTGAAAACGGGTCAAATGGACCCAAGGACAACGTGAGGGTTAAAAAAATGATTGTGGATATGACCATTCATGTTTTCTTCCACAGTGGATTTTTAACATTAATTAAAACCTTATAACAAAAAACAATCACACTTCCATTTTTAATTGTGTGCTAGAAGAGACTGATTGCATTCCCTAAACATATACAGCATGTTATCTCAATTGTTTGAAATTGAGATAAAGACAATATTTGTTAATAGATTATGAAGTAAAATTATACGAGAGGGTCCCCAAAGTGAAGACAATAGGGTTAAAGGTCCCATATTGTGAAAAGATTCTATTTTTTAAGTATAAAGCAGGAGAGGTAGGCTTATACTATATTTGCACTTTCACATACAAACAACCTACTGTGTGCACAGTTCCATGTTGTGTGTGTACCGGAAATCACTTATTCCATCATCACCAATTAACCACCAATCAGCATTGTGTTTCCTCTTCCAGCGATAAATGGACTCAACGACCATTTATTTAAATGAAAATCCTCCAGATTACAGCTTTAAACAGATCCATACTTCTACTTCATAGTCACCACGTGTCATACAATTGTATTCATATTTATTCAGATACAGATACACTGAAATTTAATTTAATTTGTTTATTTTTCATTGAATAGTGGGAGCAAATCTTGGGGGGGGGGGGGGAGGAGAGGGGGGTTAGGGGGGCGGGATGGAGAGGATTGAAGTAATGATACAGCTTCATATTCTACACATCACGTGCAGTTGTTCTTCCTCCGCCCTTATCAATTTCGGCTTTGTTAAACTTTCTCCTCCACCTTCTCCTTCAATTTCAATTTCAATTTATTTATAGTATCAATTCACAACAAGAGTTATCTCAAGACCCTTTACAGATAGAGTAGGTCTAGACCACACTCCAGAATTCACAAGGACCCAACAGTTTCCTCCAGAGCAAGCAACAGTGCGACAGTGGCGAGGAAAAACTTCCTTTTAGGCAGAAACCTCGGTCAGACCCAGGCTCTTGGTAGGCGGTGTCTGACGGGCCGGTTGGGGTTAGAATGAAAAGTGGCAATAACAATCCCAAAAAAATAGTAGTTGTTAGTAGTCCTTTGTAGTCGGCATAGTAAAGAGTGTAGCAGGAGGAACATGGCATCGCAGAGCGTGTAGCGGGACCATGGCGACAGCTGCAATCCTTCCTGAAGAGGGGGGGGGGAGGGAAGGGGGGTGGAGAGGATTGAAATAGTGATACAGCTTCATATTCTACACATCACGTGCAGTTGTTCTTCCTCCACCCTTATCAATTAGGCTTTGTTATACTTTCTCCTCCAACTTCTCCTTTCTGTTGGGGGGGCGGGGTGGAGAGGATTGAAGTAATGATACAGCTTCATATTCTACACATCACGTGCAGTTGTTCTTCCTCCGCCCTTATCAATTAGGCTTTGTTATACTTTCTCCTCCAACTTCTCCTTTCTGTTGGGGGGGCGGGGTGGAGAAGATTGAAGTAATGATACAGCTTCATATTCTACACATCACGTGCAGTTGTTCTTCCTCCGCCCTTATTAATTCGGCTTTGTTAAACTTTCTCTTCCACCTTCTCCTTCCTGTCCTTAGCCGCCTTTGCTTCTTTTTTCTTCTCGGCTTTCTCCATCTTCTCTGTCTTTTTCATTTCCTTCTGGATCATTTTGCTTTTCAGTTTCTCCAACTCTTCCTGTCTGTCGCCGGCCCTCCTGCGAAAAAAGAAACCTCTTCTCTTCTCATTCAATTTCAGACAGAGGTCTTCCAGTTCCTTCTTCTCCTCCTCCATCTGTTTGTCTTTAATCTCCCAGCTCCGTTGCTTCTCAGCCAGGTCTTTTGTGAACTTTTCTTCCAGTTTCTTCTTCTTCATCTCCATCTGTTTGTCTTTTATTTCCCAGCTCCGTTGTTTCTCAGCCAGGTCTTTTGTGAACTTTTCTTCCAGTTCCTTCTTCTCCTCCTCCATCTGTTTGTCTTTAATCTCCCTGCTCCTTTGTTTCTCAGCCAGGTCTTTTGTGAACCTTTCTTCCAGTTCCTTCTTCTCCTCCTCCATCTGTTTGTCTTTAATCTCCCAGCTCCTTTGTTTCTCAGCCAGGTCTTTTGTGAACTTTTCTTCCAGTTCCTTCTTCTCCTCCTCCATCTGTTTGTCTTTTATTTCCCAGCTCCGTTGTTTCTCCGCCAGGTCTTTTGTGAACTTTTCTTCCAGTTCCTTCTTCTTGTCCTCCATCTGTTTGTCTTTAATCTCCCAGCTCCTTTGTTTCTCAGACAGGTCTTTTGTGAACTTTTCTTCCAGTTCCTTCTTCTTCATCCTCCATCTGTTTGTCTTTTATTTCCCAGCTCCGTTGTTTCTCCGCCAGGTCTTTTGTGAACTTTTCTTCCAGTTCCTTCTTCTTGTCCTCCATCTGTTTGTCTTTAATCTCCCAGCTCCGTTGTTTCTCAGCCAGGTCTTTTGGAAACTTTTCCTCCAGTTCCTTCTTCTCGTCCTCCATCTGTTTGGCCTTCTTCTGCCAGTCTTTGTTCTCAGCCTGCTCCGTCTTGAGGTTCTCTTGCAGAGAGTTGCACATCGTCTGCAAAGCGTTAAATCTGGTCTCCCAGCTCTCTTCTTTCTCGGCCAGGTCCTTTGTGAACCTGTCCTCCAGAGCGGTGCATTTTGCTGACCAGATTTTCTTGCTCTGTTGGAGTTCAGCTTCATTGGTGTTCAGCTTGAATACTTTCTCCGTGAGCGTCTGAGTGAGACTGTCGTTCCTAGAGCTGAGATCCAGGATTTCATTGTCCCTCTTGATGATTAGGTCCAGAATCTGCTTCACCTTCCCCTGGAGTTTTCCTTTCTCTGCCTCATGCGTTTCGACCATCTCGTTGTATTTGTCTTGCTGAAGCTGGATTGTTTTCTTGAGATGGCAGATTTCTCTTCTGAAATCCGCCGCCCGGTTAACCAGAAGCTCCTCTAGACGGCCGACTCGAACCTTCTTAGGGACCATGTCACAGTTCTCCGTTGTAACCTGGGATTGGCTCTTATACTCCTCCAGGCTGCGTACCTTCATTTTCAGCTCATCAATGTACTCGTGAGCAGAATTGAGCTGATTCTGCAGCTGGTGGTAGTTTGGGGGAGGGGTTGGACGGCCCTGTGGACCGCCACAAGGTCTTCCCTTGTTTCTTGGGTTGTTTCTTCTATCCATGGCACTGTCTGGGGTAGACTGTAGTTGTGCGTAGAAGACTGTTTGTTGACTGGAAAATACTTTTCTGTTTGAAGACTTTTTTGTCCGTGAAAGACTGTTGCTGTCTGTATCAGACTGTGTTTGTCGATAGAAGACGTTGGTTTGTCTGAAGACGTGAAACAAGACACCGTGTGTAGTGGCTACCAGTTGAAATGACTCTGTTTGGGTTTTAACCCTGAGTTAACATCCGAGTTCTAGAGTCTCGCATCATCATTGGTTGCCTTTGATCCTTTGATGCGGTGATGTCACAGTGAACTCAAACATTCCGACAGTTGTTTTTGTTTGGGTTTAAATTTTCTGTAGAATTCAAAAGGGGGCGGGGCTAATCCAGACACTCCTGGTTCCACAATTTCATTCATAATTTCTTCTCACTCTGCACTATATACACTCAACATGTAGGGGAGAGCCAGGACAGTTGAAACACTTTTTAATTAAACGTAATTTACAAAGCTATAAACAGTATAAAAAAATTAAATACTTATAATTTCATTTTCAGAGAGACAGTATGAGAAAAATAATGTTTTTGACCATTTAACCCTTTTGTTGTCTTCCTGTCAAAATTATAAAATCAACAATTTTGTTGATGCAATCAATACATTTTTTAAAAAACTTTTTCTTACGTTTTTGTCCCTTTTTTCAACACCCACTCCCTTTTTTTCAATGTTTTTTCACTTTTTTTTTTTTTAACACTAAGTAACACTAACTTATTAACTTTGTTTTACAATTATCTTTGGAATTTATGTTCAAGAAACCTCATTTATAGGAAATTATACCTCATGTTTGCTTTAGAAAAGCAGAAATTAGCAATTATTTTGACTAAAATGAAAGGAATGTATGTTGATGGATAATCACAGACTGGAATATGTCAACTTTTATTCAATACTATTTCAAAACACTTCAATTTTCTTTTTCAAATGCTATAAAATTGAATAAGACGCCCCAAAATTACCCATCAAAATCACCCCAAAGAACATTGCGTGGAATCAATTGCGTTATTTGGGGTAATTACAATTGGGTAGTTAAAAAGAACATTGATAAAGGAAAACGGGTCAATTTGACCTGAGGACAACATTAGGGTTAAGCATAGTAGAAACTCAAAATACAAGTGTAAACCTGAAAATGAGCATGATAGGGGACCTTTAAGAGTAGGACTGTTGGAAAGGCCGTTGACTGATGTACCAGTGCCATCTTGTGGGAGAATGGTGCTGCTGCTCATCTTATAACTATACACTCCATGATTACCCTGCAGACTCCTCAACCTGACAGTGATCACCATAGCCAGTTGGAAGTAGAAGTACAAAAGCATAAGCATTCAAATATACTTAATGTACCAAAAGTTTTACAAAAAATACTCATTATGCAGAATGGCACATTTCAGAATAAGGTATATTATATCATCAGATTCAAATTATTGATGCAATCATTTGTTCATCTCTTTAATGCATAATTAACCCTTGATTTGTCCACTTTTTTCAACTTTTTTAACATCTTGCACTTGATTGCAGTGTTTTTTTTCTCCTTTTGTGTTGCTTTTTCCAACATTTTTGTCACGTTTAAATTTTGACACTTCCCCCCATACAAGTTTTACACTTATTCTTAGAATTCATGGACACTAAACCCTTATTTTTAAGTTTGATAAGCAGAAATATGATATAAAGCTGAATAAAACACCCTAAATGTTGTGAAAGTACTGTACTGATCCTTCATTTCAGAAGGGCAGTAAATGGAACCATCCATGTTCATTTTTGGCAATTTTTGATATAGACATTTTTTTGTCTTCAGGGTCAAATTTGACCCCGAAGACAAAAGGAGGGTTAATAATCTGAAACAGCAAAGCTATCGCTGTCCGTTGTTTGGTGCAGAGCAGGAAGTGTATTCTAAGCTTAGCAGATCTTATTGGCTGAAAACAGCTTCCTGCTAGAAATGAGAGAGTTAACCAACACACAAAATAAATCATTTGTAAAGCTCTTGTATAGAATTAAAACTGGTTGTCCTTTACATGGTAAAGTTATGCTATAGACAAGATGCCTTGTTAACATTCTGCAGTTGATATAAATCCATGTACCTTGAAACATGAAACAAGCTGCATAGGCTGCAGTTGCACAAAGGAAGTGTGAGCAGGATTTGGTCTCTGTGGCTTTCAGCGTGAGAACCTATGAAAAAACAGCTTCACTTCTGTTTTAGACTCTCCATGTGTGGAGTCTGCAATCTGAAATGGAGCCAACCGATATATCAGCGGGCCGATATTATCAGCCGATATTAGGCATTTCCCGATTTATTGGTATTGGCATTTATAATGTCTGATTTAAAAAAATTAAATTGTATATATGTATTTATTTTTTAAATATTCATTTATCAGAGTCATTTATAAATGTTTCTGATAAATGAATATTTAAAAAATAAAAACTGACCAGTCCACCATGTTATGAGTGATGGCGTTGCATAGTCTGTCCACCAGAGGACGCTCTACAACGTCTCTGTTAGTGATGGCGTTGCATAGTCTGTCCACCAGAGGACGCTCTACAACGTCCCTGTTAGTGATGGCGTTGCATAGTCTGTCCACCAGAGGACGCTCTACAGCGTCCCTGTTAGTGATGGCGTTGCATAGTCTGTCCACCAGAGGACGCTCTACAACGTCCCTGTTAGTGATGGCGTTGCATAGTCTGTCCACTAGAGGACGCTCTACAACGTCCCTGTTAGTGATGGTGTTGCATAGTCTGTCCACCAGAGGACGCTCTACAACGTCCCTGTTAGTGATGGCGTTGCATAGTCTGTCCACCAGAGGACGCTCTACAACGTCCCTGTTAGTGATGGCGTTGCATAGTCTGTCCACCAGAGGACGCTCTACAACGTCCCTGTTAGTGATGGCGTTGCATAGTCTGTCCACCAGAGGACGCTCTACAACGTCCCTGTTAGTGATGGCGTTGCATAGTCTGTCCACCAGAGGACGCTCTACAACGTCCCTGTTAGTGATGGCATTGCATAGTCTGTCCACCAGAGGACGCTCTACTACGTCCCTGTTGGCAACACTGGTTTTATTTTGTTAATGTGTTTTTGTTCAAAAGGACTTTAAGTTTTGTATCTTAAGTTTGTAAGTTTGAAAGTGAACATTTTTCCATCTAGCGTCTCCCGCTGTAACGCTATTACTAGAAACGTCTGACTGTTGATTTATGTCTATCCTACGGTCTACTTTATTCCCATATGATGAATTTCTGCTTCTCTAACTTATACATTAGGTACAATTTCCTAAAAATTAGGTCTATTGACCATAAATTCCAAAAATAACTGTCAAACTAAAGTTAATAAGTTAGTGTTATGTAGTGTTAAACGTCAAAAAAAATGACAAACATTAAAAAAAAGCGTCAAAAGTGTTGAAAAAAGAGACGAAAACGTAAGAAAAAGTTACAAACGTTGATAAAAAGTGTCAACAACAGTGTTGATTTTTGGTTAAAGACAACACAAGGGTTAAACTAAACAGCATGAATTGCTTATTCAAGTGCATTTCCCAGCAGTAACTGTTGTCCATGTATTGCGCCAGCAGCGCTGCAGTTTCTGATTCATCCTTCCCCTGCTGTGGTCACGTCTTATCTCTTGTTATCACATCTCATCTCTGCACGTTCTTTAAGACACGTTGCATGTCAAAGCAAAAGTGAAAGTGCTCCACTGACAGGGAGGAGCTGTCTTTGTCAACTGTGAAACGGACATGCCAGAGACATTACCGAACAATTATCAGTCTATTTCGTAAGTAAGACTCTTCAAAAGGTTTTGAATAATCTGTGCCAGGCTGTGAACTGCTGAGCCTCTACCATGCGGAGTTCCTTTTCAGGTTATAGACCTCTAAGGTAACTTTTACTGTGTCGGGTGCATGTTTGTGCTGAGCAGCTGAGACTAAAGAGTTTGTAACGCATATACATCTCCACCTTGTTTAGCTTCATTTCATTTAAAGTGTGCTGACTAAAGGTTTCTTTATCTCCTCCTCAGAAACGAGATGACAGGTGAGCAAACAACTTCACTGTTTTTTATAACAATTGCTCAGTGGTCGAATGGAACTAAGTGCATTTACTCAAGTAGTTTCACAGAGGTTTCCCTTCGGGGGATCAATAAAGTATTTCTGAATCTGAATCATGTACTTCAGGTGCTCCTATGATGCCTTTTTTGTGAGAGCCGTGTGGAGGCAATCCCAGCCTACTGTACGAGTACAGCCCCTTTGAAGTGCTCATATTATGCTTTTAGATTTGTTTCCCCTTTACTTTATTGTTATATATATATATATATATATATATATATATATATCTATTTTTTTTGTGTGTGCAGGTTATAGGTTTACAAAGTGAAATAGCCCAAAGGGAGTTACCATCTCCAACACAAAACACTGTTCACACACTACTTTGTTGTAGTCCAGCCTTTACTTTTGTGACGAACGTGCGTCACTTTGTAACATGTTATAATGCTCGCCTAGCTGCTAGCTATGGCACACCCTCATACTCTGCTTCTGACTGGCTAGTAGTCCTTACCTAGGTACTGTCAGGGCCCTCATACTCTGCTTCTGACTGGCTAGTAGTCCTTACCTAGGTACTGTCAGGGCCCTCATACTCTGCTTCTGACTGGCTAGTAGTCCTTACCTAGGTACTGTCAGGGCCCTCATACTCTGCTTCTGACTGGCTAGTAGTCCTTACCTAGGTACTGTCAGGACCCTCATACTCTGCTTCTGACTGGCTAGTAGTCCTTACCTAGGTACTGTCAGGACCCTCATACTCTGCTTCTGACTGGCTAGTAGTCCTTACCTAGGTACTGTCAGGGCCCTCATACTCTGCTCCTGTCTGGCTAGTAGTCCTTACCTAGGTACTGTCAGGACCCTCATACTCTGCTTCTGACTGGCTAGTAGTCCTTACCTAGGTACTGTCAGGACCCTCATACTCTGCTTCTGACTGGCTAGTAGTCCTTACTTAGCTACTGCGCATGTGCAACTCCCAACAAAGATGGAATAGAAGTGTGATACCTCACTCTGTAGCAAAAACAGAGAGCTCAACACACAGGGTGAAAAGAGGAGCTGCAGCTATGTGCAGTACAACAGAAATATGGTGTTTTTTTTATTAAACCATGTAAATCTATTCTGATATAACCTCTAAATACATTTATGAATCTGAAAATGAGCATAATATGAGCCCTTTAACTACAAATTAAAATACTTGAACTTCACTTGAGTATTTCAATTTTATGTAACATATGTTTCTACTCTCATCCATCTAGAAGGCAGATATTGTGTTGTTTACTCCTCTACATTTGTCTCACAGGTTTAGTTACATATCAGATGGCATGTTTCTCATCCCCTTCCCGTTCAGCATCTTCAAAAATATGATTTTAGATTAAGTGTTATGGCAGCAGTCATATTAATCCCAAAACATCAACAAACACAACATATCTAAAAGTAATGTGTTGAACACTGACAGTATCTTGATTTTTATGTGAAATAGGTGTGCATTAATTATAGTCATGACTGTGTCACTTTTAATACTTAAGTAAATTTAGCTGATAATACATCTCTTTTCTTAAGTAAGGTTTTGAATGCAGGACTTTTACTTGTAGTGGAGTACTTTTACACTGT
The DNA here is from genome assembly GCA_029931835.1 of Etheostoma nigrum. Classification (NCBI taxonomy): domain Eukaryota; kingdom Metazoa; phylum Chordata; class Actinopteri; order Perciformes; family Percidae; genus Etheostoma; species Etheostoma nigrum. The sequence continues at coordinate 2,882,558 of CM057254.1, forward strand.
AGTATTCATCCAAAACTGGTGTTGTTCTTTTAAGACAGCAATATTTCAACATTAAAAAGAATAAAATATATTTACATTAATGCTGAATCTAGCTAAAGATCTTACATCAGGGTCTGGAAATACAAAACAATGTTACGGCACATTAATGACTTCAACATGCTTCTGTCTTCAGTTCCAGGGATACATTTTTATGTCGTCTTGGCGGGAGAAACTAAGGGTGCTCATCACACCTTTGTTGAAAAGTTGAAAGTCGGTGGCCATTTTGAGGTGCCGACTCCTGGAGATAGTGACTACCTTTTGGTTTTCTGTCCCATCTCTTCACGAGTTGGAACGGACATCCACGAGGCCCTGCTCCACATACCAGGTAGGGAATGTCTTCAAACAGTGTTTGGCCATTTCATTTCATTTCATTTCATTCATTTATCTCCTCACATCCCAATCAACAGTGTTGCAAGACAACAACAAAAAATTAAAACCACTAAATGAAACATACAAAACTACTGCATATATACTGTATGTATGTATATGTATTTATATGTATGTATGTATATATATGTATACATACATATACAGTATATATATATACACATATATACATATACATACATACATATATACATACATACAGTATATATATACTGTACATACATATATGTATATACATGTATACATATGTATATACATATGTATGTACAGTATACATATATGTATGTATACATATATATGTATGTACAGTATATATATATACAGTATGTATGTATATATGTATGTATGTGTATGTATATGTATATGGGTTGTTTATGACTCCTTGGGTTGTATTATCTCTGTGCTAACAGGTGGTAAACCAGCAATTCTGGTGGTGATGCATCACACCTTCAGTCCTGACCATGTTGTAGCTCCAAGCATGAGACAGGTGGACAACCCCAACGTCCTCCTCACTGTGGACTGTCTGTTCTATGAGCACAAGCTCCTGGAGTGTAACCGCAATGAGATTGCGTATTATGACGTCCAGAAGCTTCTGGGAATTCCCCTTTCACAAGTAATGACTAGATTTACTGATCTTATATATCAGGTTAACACACAATTAAACAGAGTCTACGTCTGAATGACAGTTTTATTATTACTAATGGATGAACCATTACTCATTATTTTGTTTTTTCTTTCTTTCTTTCTTTAAGGTCTCTACATGGAAAACATACTGCAGACATTGTAAGTGTGACTTAAATTATGAACTTTTGATCAGGTTACTCAACTCTACCTTTAAACTTCACTCACATGGCCAGCAGCATAGGCGCCGATACAGTGGGTGCTCCGGGGCTCGAGCACCCACGTGTGCCAGACTACCCGTACGCTACATTCATTTACAAATAAAGATTGCAGTTGGGGCTAAGTGTCATGTGCCACACCCTCGTACTCTGCTTCTGACTGGCTAGTAGTCCTTACCTAGGTACTGTCAGGGCCCTCATACTCTGCTTCTGACTGGCTAGTAGTCCTTACCTAGGTACTGTCAGGGCCCTCATACTCTGCTTCTGACTGGCTAGTAGTCCTTACCTAGGTACTGTCAGGGCCCTCATACTCTGCTTCTGACTGGCTAGTAGTCCTTACCTAGGTACTGTCAGGACCCTCATACTCTGCTTCTGACTGGCTAGTAGTCCTTACCTAGGTACTGTCAGGACCCTCATGCTCTGCTTCTGACTGGCTAGTAGTCCTTACCTAGGTACTGTCAGGACCCTCATACTCTGCTTCTGACTGGCTAGTAGTCCTTACCTAGGTACTGTCAGGACCCTCATACTCTGCTTCTGACTGGCTAGTAGTCCTTACCTAGGTACTGTCAGGACCCTCATACTCTGCTTCTGACTGGCTAGTAGTCCTTACCTAGGTACTGTCAGGACCTCGTACTCTGCTTCTGACTGGCTAGTAGTCCTTACCTAGGTACTGTCAGGGCCCTCATACTCTGCTTCTGACTGGCTAGTAGTCCTTACCTAGGTACTGTCAGGACCCTCATACTCTGCTTCTGACTGGCTAGTAGTCCTTACCTAGGTACTGCGCATGTGTGACGCCCAACAAACAGAAGTGTGATGCCTCACTCTGTAGCTAAAACAGAGAGCTCAACACAAAAAAGAGGAGCTGCAGCAATATAGTACAAGAAAACTATGGTGTTTTTTTTTTAAATTAAACCATGTATTGTGATATAACCTCTAAATACAATTATGAACCTGACAATGAGCATAATATGAGCACTTAAAGAAATAAATACATTGGTATTCTTATTCTAATATGTGAGCTAAAAGGTCGTACATGAAACCAGATGACTCATTGCTCTTTGTCTTTCTTTTAGGGTGGAGGAAGTACTGGAAGCTGGCTGTTTTAACAGGTTTTATATTTGGGGGAATGGGGATCATTGTGTCTGTGATATATTTTGAAGTGATAAAGAAATAAGATGTGTGAAGCCTGTCAAAAACTTGCATTACAAAAACAAAAGGAATCCATTGTAATGGCAGTTTGCAGTATTATCACAATAAATGATTCTTGAAGGGACAAACCAAATGTACCATGGAATGCATATGTAATTAAAAATGTAATAACAGAAGATTGGTATTATTGTTTATATTATATATATTATTGTAGTATAGTTAGGAAGGCTGATGTAGATGTTTTAAGCTGAATCTGTAGATCTCACACATTTTGAATGAATAACAGATGAATAACAAAAGATAGAATGAAAGAGACTAAGTTAAAAAGTAACCTTGGCAATTGCATTTTACTTATTATACACACTAACACACAACTGCCATAAGTTGGCAAAGGCTTTTTCCTTTATCAGATAGTGACAGTGGATAGACAGGAAAGTGGGGAGAGAGCGAGAGAGAGAGAGAGAGAGAGAGAGAGAACGACACGCAGCATAGGGCCGCAGGTCGGATTCGAACCCCGGCCGCTGCAAAGGACTCAGCACACAAGGGGACACACGCCTTACTGGGTGAGCTAGAGGCCGCCAGAGTCACATTTTTAGGATTTGATTATTAAGATATGATGAAAGTATGCTAGGAGCTCACTCTCATACACATGAAATATTATAAGAACAGCTGATTTCTGGTGTAGTAAATGTCTTCAGCGGGTGGGCGGTACTTATGCGGACTATAAAGGTTATGAATAACTTATGAATTGTTGTTATTGTCAATTAGATCTCAACTACACATCCGTAGAGTTTTGAGGGGGGGGGGGGGGGGTGATGCCATTTCTTGGACCACACCTATTTTCAAACTTGGCCTTCATTTTAATGCCAACTGCACACTTGTTTTCTCTGCAGCTGGCAGGGCCACACACACACACATACACACACACACACACACACACACACACACACACACAACCAGCATCACTGTCGGGGCGAGTAAACACATATGACTTATTATAAGCTAAACCTGTTCTCCAGGAATCCTTTTATGTCCAAGTAAAACTGAAAGTACTACCCCGAAAGGGAAGAGTCAGACATCGGACGGATTTGTAGAAACATTTCAAAGAAAGTTATAATCTATTTCAGAAGTAAGGACCTTAAAGGTTTTAAATAGTCGGTGAGGCCGTGAATCTCCGTTCATCTGAGCTATAATACAGGTAATATACTATATAACTATATAACTTTAACTGTGTCAAGCTGTCGAGCTTGGGCTAAGCAGCGATGACCAAAGAGTTTGTGACGCACCTCCACCTTGTTAAGCTTCATTTCAGTTTGCTATGACCCTGGTGTAGTCCTTAGGTCACCGGGACCCGTTCAGTTTATTTGACTTTTTGTGTCGGCCTGGCGTTGAGCTTCGGGTCCCCGGTGACCCTCACATACTATGTGATGTCATTTCAATCAGGAGAGACATGTTTGCAGATATGCAAATAATCCATCTCCACTGCTATACGAATCTTTCGTATCTATATATCTATATAGGGGTAGAGAACCATCAGACCCCCCAATGGAATCTAGACACCGGTGGTGGTGATGAAGGAGCCTGAAGACCAGACTGAAGGAGGCTCCGGAGCGGTCAGCTAGAATAGAGGGCTGGAGGTGGAAGGGGGGGGGGGGTTGCATTCTTTGCCTGCAACAACAGCTGATAGCAAAGGGAGAAACAGATTTTTAAAAGCAGGGTTGTGACTCAGTGATTGGCCCTTGCAATTTATGTAAGATTCTGATTGGTTTAGCAGGGTAATTCAAGTTAGGTAGAGCATTGATTAAGGGTGAGGTCTTCCTGAAAGCATTTACACTGAGATACAATTCAATCAGAAGAGACTAGTTGCAGATATGCGACAGTTATACACACTACACAGCATGATAAGAAGAACATTTATTAAGATAACAGCTGAATTGATTTAAGAGTGCATTGATTAATAATTAGGTCTTCCTGAAAGGATTTGCACTGAGCTACATTTCCTGTGAACTGGCGGGGGGGCCTCGCCCTCCGGGGTCTCGAGACCCATCCTGCACTCAAACGCGTTTCCCGCATCTCGTCCTTCGGGTCCCAGAGACCCTCCTGTTTTCAGTTGTATTTTTCTGCTACCAAAGCCTGGTCCTCCGGGGTCCCGGGACCCATCCCTGCACTCAAACACGCTAAATAAATTAAACAAGTCTCCGTGACAGGAAGGACAACACAAGGGATAAGTGTGTTGACTAAAGGTTTCTTCATCTCCTCTTTAGAGACATGGCCCACGCAGAGATAACTGGTGAGAAAACAAGTTTACTCTTTTTATAAATTGACAATACATGTTGTAATATCAGGAATGTGTGAAATATATTTTCCAATTCATGCTGAATCTAGATTAAGACTTCAACAACAGCAACACATTCAACATTTCAACATTTTCTCTGTTTTCCATGAAAGGCAAAAACTTTTATGTCCACTTGGCGGGAGAAACTAATGGTGCTCATCAGGCTTTTGTTGAAAAGTTGAAAGACGGTGGCCATTTTGAGGTGCAGTCTCCTGGAGATAGTGACTATCTTTTGGTTTTCTGTCCCATCTCTTCACGAGTTGGAACGGACATCCACGAGGCCCTGCTCCACATGCCAGGTAGGGAATGTCTTCAACCATTGTCTGGTCCATTTCACGGCCTATGTTCAGACTGCAGGCAAATATGAATTAGAAAATCAGATCTATGAGACTGACTGTCCACACTGTTAATGGAGAGTGATCAGATCGGATGTGTGTGTCCAGACATCACCAACCTATCTGCATGGGTTGCTGTCAAATCAGATTTGCCCAGCCGGATCCTTTGGACTGAGACATACTTGTAGAAATCCAATTGAAATTGCATTTTGCTTCAACACTGTCATGGTTGAATGACAGTTTGTTTTAAAAGGTTACTGTATCATTTTGTGATTTGTGATTATTTGTGATTTGAAGTGACAAAATCAATTAACACTACTTTAAATTACTCACCTAACTATTTAAAACCATGTAAAAACGCCTTTTTGTTAAAACACAGCCTTTAATTACAATGTAAAATGTACTTGTATATGAACATGTGGTTAGTAGATGGAAAAAATAGTAACAGTAGGATGAATCATAGTGCAGAAAAAGCCAAATCTGTCCAGAACCAAACTGAACTCCTCTCTTAGTTTCATCTTGTTTCTGACTCGTTGGGTTGTATTGTCTCTGTGCTAACAGGTGGTAAACCAGCAATTCTGGTGGTGATGCATCACACCTTCAGTCCTGACCATGTTGTAGCTCCAAGCAGGAGACTGGTGGACAACCCCAACGTCCTCCTCACTGTGGACTGTCTGTTCTATGAGCACAAGCTCCTGGAGTGTAACTGCAATGAGATTGCGTGGTATGACATCCAGAAGTCTCTGGGAATTACCTTTTCACAGGTAATGACTAGATTTACTGATCTTATATATCAGGTTCACACACAATCAATGCAGAGTGCACCGATCGTGTGATTTTATGGATGTATCAATGCATGTGGTCTCATTATTAACCTATAGGTTAATATTAGTCTACTAATTAGCTCTCTCTTCTTCTCTTTCTTTCTTTCTTTCTTTCAGGGACATACCATGCGAGGCTTCATACAACCACCTTAACAAATTAAGTAAGTGTGAGTATAATCATGAACTTTTGATCAGATTTTCACCTCTATTTATAATCTTCCCTTACATTGCCTGGTGTAAAGGAGTTGTTGCTCTGTGTAAACCACCTATTGGGTAACTCATTGGTTGTGAAGCGATACGTTCCTATACCAATGTAACATATTAGTTCAAAATTCACAAATATTCTGAGAAAAAGAATCATTCTGAAATTCAGGTCCTAATTCTGATTTAACCCTTGTTTTGTCTTCACCTTCGGGACCCTCTCGTGTCCCTCGGGTCAATCTGACCCGTGACTTATTTGGGGTTTTAAAAACAATTCTGAAATAAAATTTGACTTCATAATCTATCAACAAATATTGTCTTTATCTTAATTTCAAACAACTGAGATAACATATATGTTTAAGGAATGCATCAGTCTCTACTAGAACACAATTAAAAATGGAAGTGGGGTTCGTTTTTTTGCCATAAGGTTATAATTCATGTTAAAAATCCACTATGGAAACAACATAAGTGGTCATATCCAGAATAATTTTCTGAATTGAGTCAGGAATACATGTTTATTACAGGAAATAAGGAAAGGCCGTCGATTTTCAGGTAGAAAAAAATATATTTGTACCATTTTTCTTCTTATAAAAATTTGAAATGGGTCAATTTGACCCGAATATCATACAAGGGTTAAAAATCAATTGGGTGGAGGTAAGTGACACAGAGGGTAACAGCTGATATTCAGATGAATGGACTGTCCCTTTGGTTTGATGGTTTAAATTCACTTACAAGTGGCAGAGAAAGAAGAACAGAATAGAGTCTGAATGAGTCGGCCTCATTTTAATAGTTGTGGCCATCCTTCGTATTAGAAAAGTTAACGTTGGACTCCTAGAGATAAGGACATGTAGGACAGGCATCACATGCTCTCAGCCAGTTGGACAGGTCACCAATGAATGAGTAAATATAGTATGTATGTGTAGAGTAGTGAGAATTTAAATATGTTAATTAAAAATATATTTATTTTAACTCTATTCAATCATACATTGCTTGTGCTGCTTTTAACAGTGGACATGATTGTAAAAAAAAACTTTTTAGGGGAGTTTCTGTGTTATTGTAATATGTTACATGGGACAGCATTATTTTAGGGTTGTGTAAGTTGTAAATTATGACTTGTTGCTTTTCTTTTCTTTATTCTAGTGGTGGGGAGCTCTTGGACTTGGATTGCTTGTGGTTTGGGGACGGCTGCTGTCGCCCTGCTCATCTTTTTTTTAATCTACTTCATGCTAAAAATGAAGTAGGAAGATCTGCAAGGGCTGTCACATTGATCACATATATTGTTTTCTTTTTAAAGTTTTATCACAATAAATGATTATTGAAGGGACAAATTAAATGTGCTATGTAACATGTGTAATCATCTGTAATAACTTAAACAAAATGATTTTGTTATTTGTAGTATTGTTGTGAATGCTTTTGGGCAGAAGCTTTAGATCACTTATATTTTAAAAGATATATAAAAGATAAAAGAATAACAGATCTGCAAATACATTAAGTGACTGGATTTGAAAAAAGAAAGTCAGAAAAAAGGAAATCCTTCCATAAGAGATTTTAATGGAAGTGATTCTTTTATAAAGTAGTAAGGGTAACTTCACACGTTATGTAACCGGTACATGTTAAATGTAAATCTGTCAAATTTTAATTGCTGCTGCTTTGCTTTTCTCATTAAAATATCAACGTTTTAATAAATAATTCATCAAAGTGATCATAACTGACTTGTGTAGTTTGTCTCATTGCTGACAAACAAATGTGTATTCTCATTTCCAAAAATGAAGGACATGTTTCAGAAGTTTGGCTCACACATTTTTGATTTGAATACACAAAAGTTGAATGGCTTATTGATGAATTATTGATATGTTCTAACAGGCAACAATACATTTGATCTATGCAGTGAGTCCAGATGCCCTTCAAACAACACAACGCTGTTGTTTACAAGATTACACCTTCTCAGTTCAGTATTTGCTGCCAGATTTCATTAATTAATTCTGGAAACATCCACTTGAACATTTAATAAGATTAATAAGCCAACATTTGGGATAATATCACCTGCCACCTTGTCTCGCTTCACCAGACCCTCTTTCAAAGCACGCTGAAGGAGGGTCTGGCTAGTCCACATAGCACTCGGAGATGGGAGGAAAGCGGGCTCTGGTTTAACGGCATTTCTTTAAACCAATCAGAATTGTCAGGGGGCGGAGCTAAACTTTGCATAGAGCCACTGCAAAATAGTTGTGTGAGAGAAAACTCAGATTGGACAGATAGTCTAGCTAGCTGTCTGGATTTACCCTGCAGAGATCTGAGGACCAGGACCATAGTCCTCAGAAATCCTTAGAAACCCTACCCTAACACAAAGAAAGCAGAAGGAATAGGAAGATACATGCATCCGGTGGAACTTCCTGCGGCACCGGAGCAATCCCGGAGGGGGAACGTCTGGGATCTAGACTACCTGCCACCTCAACTGCCCTAACCAATTCAATCAACTTCTATTTATATAGCGCTAAATCACAGCAATTGCGTGGTATAACGTCCAGAAGTGTCTGGGAATTCCCATTTCACAGGTAATGACTAGATTTACTGATATCAGGTTCACACACAATTAAGCAGAGTCTACCTCTCAAATGACAGTTTTATTATTACTAATGGATGAATCATTACTCATTATTTTGTTTGTTTCTTTCTTTCTTTAAGGTCTCTACATGGAAAACATACTGCAGACGTAAGTGTGACTGTAATTATGAACTTTCGATCAGGTTACTCAAGTCTATCTTTAAACTTCACTCACATGGCCAGCATCATAGGCGCCGATACAGTGGGTGCTCCGGGGCTCGAGCACTCACGTTTGCCAGACTGCCCGTAGGCTACATTCATTTAAAAATAGAGATTGCAGTTGGGGCTAAGTGTCATGTGCCACGCCCTCGTACTCTGCTTCTGACTGGCTAGTAGTTCTTACCTAGGTACTGTGCATGTCATGAGGTCTCATTTATGACTTGGCTGGGGGGTTTTTTGTGTGGTTGACTGAGTTTTGTTTCTTTCTGTTGCATGTGTGGGGCTAGATCACCGTCCTGACAGACTGATTAGCACACCTGATTCAGATCAGCTCTTTCTGTGTTGCTACTTAAGACCTGCAGTGCTCCTCAGTCTTTGCCGGATTGTTACATTGCATACATGTGGAGAGGAAGTTTTGTCTTGTTTGCTTACCTGCCTGCTACTCGGAGGAGAACACTCTGCCTGCCTCTACTGCCTGGTGTCTAGCCTGCCACCCAGTTGTATCACTGGCCTCACCTTGTCCTGACTGCACAGCAATAAACTTTGTAAAAGACCTTCCACCTTTGTCTCCTTCTGGGTCTTGTTAAACCTTTTCTGACAGTGCATGTGTGACTCCCAACAAAGATCAAACAGAAGTGTGATGCCTCACTCTGTAACTAAAACAGAGAGCTCAACACACAGGGTGAAAAGAGGAGCAGCACTAAAGTACAAGAATAATATGGTGTTTTTCTGAAAATTAAACCATGTATTGTGATATAACCTCTAAATACAATTATGAACCTGACAATGAGCATAATATGAGCACTTTGAGAAATAAATACATTGGCATGCTTGTTCTAATATGTGAACTAAAAGGTCGCACATGAAACCAAATGACTCATTGCTCTGTTTGTCTTTCTTTTAGGGTGGAGGAAGAACTGGAAGTTGGTTGTTTTAACAGGTTTTATAATTGGGGGATTGGGGATCATTGTGTCTGTGATATATTTTGAAGTGATAAAGAAATAAGATGTGTGAGGCTTGTCAAAAACTTGCATTACAAAAACTAAAGGAATCCATTGTAATGGCAGTTTGCAGTATTATCACAATAAATGAGTTTTGAAGGGACAAAATAAATGTACCATGTTGAGTTGTTGAATGCTCACATGTCCGTTTGTTTTGGTCGACACAGAAGACGCCGCACAATGTAGCTGCTGTTTCGCACTTTAACTAAAAGGTAACCATGCTTTCACTATGAGGCCGGGGGGGGGGGGGGGTTCCTCCTAGTCTGCTGCATTTGACACGGTTGACCACGACATATTACTAGAACGATTGGAAAACTGGGTAGGACTTTCTGGCTCAGTACTAAACTGGTTTGAATCCTACTTACAGAATAGGGATTACTTTGTGTCAATAGGTAATTATACATCTGAGCATACAAATATGACGTGCGGAGTTCCCCAAGGCTCTATTCTGGGGCCTCTTCTGTTTAACATCTACATGCTCCCACTGGCCCAGATTATGGAGAACAACAAAATAAGTTACCATAGTTATGCGTACGACACACAAATTTACATAACCTTATTGCCAGGGGACTATAGTCCATTAGAAAAACTGACTAAGTGCATCGAACAAATTAACGGCTGGATGTGCCAGAACTTTCTGAAATTAAATGAAGGAAAAACTGAGGTGGTTGTTTTTGGAGCAAAAGAGGAACGATTAAAAGTCTGCGCTCAGCTTCAAACAACAATATTAAAAACAACAGACAAAGCCAGAAATCTTGGTGTAGTCATGGACTCAGACCTGAATTTTAACAGCCACATTAAGACAATTACAAAGTCAGCCTACTATCACCTTAAGAATATATCAAGGGTTAAAGGACTTATGTGTCAACAGGACTTGGAAAATCTGGTCCATGCTTTCATCTTCAGTAGACTTGACTACTGTAACGGTGTCTTTACAGGTCTCACTAAAAAAATCAATCAGACAGCTGCAGCTGATTCAGAACGCTGCTGCCCGAGTCCTCACTAAGACCAGGAGACTGGATCCCATCCCTCCAGTCCTCACTGAGACCACTGAACGGTTTAGGTCCAAAATACATTTCTGATCTGCTACTCCACTATGAACCACCCAGACCGCTCAGGTCATCTGGGACAGGTCTACTTTCTGTCCCCAGAGTCAGAACTAAACAGGGTGAAGCAGCTTTCAGTTCCCCTTCGAGGGGAACTCGAACTGCGTCGGTTACGACACTATCGGAACGCCTTTAGGCATGACAGGGCTGAATGCGAATGAAAACTACTCCAATCCTATTGGTCCTAGTGAGAACGGTAGCATGTGACGGCATAACCGTAGGGGCATATAAGCACACCGGCACATAGCTCATTAGCTTTTTTCTATTCAGCAGGCACGTTGGTTGATGTTGTGTTTGAATGATTCCGTGTATCCTACTCACCTGGAAGTTGACAGTATGTCCGAGCAGTTAACCAGTTCCAGAGATGTGTGTCTCCCTGGCCGCGTTTCATCACGGTAGGAGACTCTCATGTGCTGTGTGTTGCTTGTCTGGGCCGGTCGCACGCCACGGCGGCTCTCGAGGGGGCTGGTTGTGTCCATTGCGAGGCCCTGCCCGTGCGGGTGCTGAGGTCCCGCATGGCCCTCTTTTCCGCGGACGGCCAGATACGCTCTCCCCGTGGCTCGGGCCCCGCGGTCGCTGAGGCGGCTCGCGGTCCCAGTCATGGGGATCGCAGCGAGGTCTGCTGGAGGCTTCCGAGACGGCTCATTCCCCGTCTCGTCCTTCGTCTGCCGATTCCGTCTCCCCTTGTCCCCGTTCGAGGGCCGGCTTCTCGGCTTCTTCTGTTCGGGGACGCTGACCGACGAATCGGTTGCTCCCTGGCTCTGAGGAGCTCAGCGTGCTTCGGGGAGGTGGGAGGGGACTTCCGGGTATCGGGCCGACGTCATCAGAAGAGCGCCGAGAGCGCCGGCTTATGATGAGCTGCTGGAAGTGGTGACGCAAGCTGTGGCTAAGCTCGGTCTGGATTGGCCACAGGCTGTCAGGGAGCTTAACACCAGTGGCAGACTGGTTGATCGCTTCCTGCGGAGCCGCTCTGCTCCCCCGCGCCGATTCTTGCCATTTTTTCCGGACTTGCACAATGATTTGTGTAAGTCTTGGTATAAGCCTTTCTCCCCCTGGCTTTCTACTCCCCAGCTGCTGGAGTATAGCACTGTGGTGGGGATCAGGGACCGCGGCTACGGGACGATGCCACGGGTTGAGGCCGCTCTGGCAGGTTACCTCTCTCCTCAGCTGACATCATCTTTCTGCCGGCCGGCCCGTGTCGGGTGACTTCCACGCTGGTGGGTGCAGCTTATCTGGCGGCGGGCCGGGCTGGAGAGAGCCTGCACACCATGGCGGTTTTTCGAGCCTGCCAGGCGGACCTGCTGCTGGAGATGGACCTGAGTGGGAGCGCCTCTGAGGAGGGGATGGGGGAGCTGCGCAATACCGGCTCCCACCGGTGGGGCCAGGGGCGGTGTGTGGCTTCTTGTGGTCCCCTCGAGCGGCTTGGGACGCAGGCCAACTCTCCCGCGCTCCCCTCCCCAGCAGGTTGGGCCTGCGGGCCGTCGTCCAGTCACAGCGGGTCAAGGCCATGAGGCTGTGTGTTTTTCCCCCGGAGGCCGATTGAGGTTCCCTCCAGGACGGCCGCTAGCGCTGTTGTCCCGCCGCCATGGCGCTCGGGACGCGCTAGCCGCCGCCGGACCTTCTCCACTCTGCGTACCCCAAGGGGTGGCAGTGGGCCGGAGGTTTGGCTCCCGGCAGGTTGGGCCTGAGAGCCGTCGTCCGGTCACGGCAAGGGGCTGTGTGTTTTGCCCCGGAGGCCGACTGCGGTCCCCTCCTGGATGGCCGCTAGCGTTGTTGTCCCGCCGCCATGGCGCTCGCGACGCGCTGGAGCCGTCGCTGGGCCTTCTCCACTCTGCCTGCCCCGAGGGGTGGCAGTGGGCCGGAGGTTATGCTCCCGGACTGCGG